>LNAC01001550.1:76474-136981 GCA_002007465.1 Ailurus styani
TATATATATATATATATATATATATATATATATATATATATATATATATATATATATATATACAGTCATTCACAATATCATTTATTTTTTTCCTTTTTTTCCTGGTATTTAGAAATATACTTGGCATTTTATCTTGTAATCCTTTGATTTATTCTTAATTATATAGATGAATACATTCATTGTTCACCCATCATCTTGCTGGAAATTTTCTCATCATCTAGCAGATTCCTCAAAAAGGCACATAGGTACAATATTTACTGAGATGCTACAAAATCAAAATTGCCTATAGCTATTACTACTTGGCAGAATATAAAATTCTTGTCTCACACTACCTTTCCTTCCTTTCTTTAAGGTATTGTTCTACTATCTCTTTAATGTCTGATGGTTAATCTGATTTTATTTCTCTAAGAATAACCTGATTTTTATGCTTGGAAAGCCAAAGGATCCTTTCTTGATCTTTTGAGTTTAATACAATTGCTTAAGTTATTTTCATGTTGACTTTGGGGGCATCAGTTTTCTTTAGAATACAGTGTGTTCTTACAATGTGTAGATTAGAATCAGTGGCAGTATCCTAGCCAATGAGGTTTATCCGAGGTGCGATTATTGCTAATTGAAAACTTTTCCCATTATTTAAAGAAAGTTTCTTCATTTGCATGTGAAATATTTTTTCCCTGAACCCTTGTATTGATATTTTTCCTCAAAAATCCCAAGTGTGTGTTTTGATTACTTTACATACATATCAATATCTGTCTCTAAACCATTTTCCTCTTCCTTCATTTCCTGCTCTGTTCTTGTCTCTATTCTTGCCTTTTAATATACTCTTTTGATGACTTTGTTTTTGTCTCATATTTTCTTCTTAATGTAGTCTTAATTTTAAAAGTTTCTTTCTTTTGTTTCCATTTCTTTCCTAAATTATTCCATTTCTTTCCTAAATTATCAGATTCCACTTTACCTCCTACTTTGACTGAGCATCACTTCTTGTACCTGGTCATCTCCTTCCTAAATGTTTATATTTCTGCTTTATGTCTGTTGTTTTTCATGTTGGAATGTAGGGTTATAATTTTTTCTCTGTTTTTTGATAAGAGTTTTCTGTAGGGAAGTTTTACTGCTATTTTCTGGATGGTTTCTCTCACAGTATCTCTGGGTAAATATTTTACTTACACCTTAAAAAACTTACATTGAATTATCAAATGCATTGTATTCTCCTAGCCTAGTTATTATAATAGAATATCTTACCTAAGTGAGAAAGACTAAAGCATCTTCCTTAGTTTCTTAACCAAAGGACTGTCACCTCTTTTTCTTTATTGTATGTCATATTCTGATTTAGATTCTAACCCCGATTCGATAGGCCTTCTACCAGTGGTCCTGATTTTCTAAATTCTTTTGGCCATCTGCTACTACCAAGGGATACTCCCTACTACTTTCTAGAATTTTCTTTTCTTCTTTTAGAAGTTGGTTGATGCTGAGATTGCTCACCTCTGAGCCTCTTGGAAACTTCCCATGTCTTCTCTCTCTATTGTCCCCAGAGATGTCCATGCTCCGCTCATTCACAGGAGGTCTCCTACAGGGTTCAGTTCTCTTCTTCAGGGGATGAATATTTCTTGGTGATGTGTGAAAACTGCCATGACCAGGGGAGCACTGCCCTACCTTTATTCCTTCCCACACCTAACGTAACTTTATGCCTTCCTGTGCTGGTTCACCTGCAGTCAGGAGCTTTTGAATCCCCCAACAAAGAATTTGGAGTTTGTAGAATTTCTGACTTTTGCTTTCTCCATCAACGTAGTTTGGAGAAAAACTAGGAAATTAAAAATTAAGATGTCACCATACTGATTTTTTTAAACATCTATTCTTTAAATGACATCTTGAGCTTGTATTATATAGTCAATTGAGTTGTCAATATTAAAGTAGCTCTATGTAAGTTTATAACATTTAAGGTAGCACTAGTTGCTCTCAGAGACAGACTCTAAAATCTTGATGGCTTAACACAATAAAAGTTTATGTGTTGCTCATGTAAACTGCAGGTGGTCTGGGGGAGTGCCAGTGCAGAGGAGCTTAGCCTCACAGTCATTCAGGGGCTGGGTTAATAGAGCCTTTGCCATCTTTAACTCCTGAATTCCAAGATAGCCCCAGACTTTGACATCCAGTTGGCAGATGGAACAGGGAGAGAAGCTGGAGGTTCCTTCAGGAGATTTTCATGGGTTTGGTCTGAAATTGCATACCTGACCTCTGCTTACTCCCACTGACCACATTTACACATCTAGACACATCTAACTAAAAATGAAATTGAAAAATGGACCCCTCTTCTATGCCTGGGAAGAAAAAAATAAATAAATGTGGTGAAGAGCTAACCTATCTTGCCCACAAAGTATCTGTCTCTTTTGCCAGTTCACTAGCTCTGTCAAAGCAGGGCTAGAGTTTTTACTCCTGTTTATCCCCCATTTAGCCTACCATAGAACCTGGCCAATAATAGAAACTCAAGGAATGTTTAGACAACTTAATGGAATTGAATTTTTATTCTTCAACTTAATTTTAATTATGTAATTGTCTTCCAATGTTGATCACAGGCAATGCATTTCTCTCTGGGACTTGTAATGGAAAGGGTTAAATTAACTCAAAGAAGAGATGACACATTGACAAAGTGGACTGAGTATGGAAGAGATCCCTCCTAAATCTCTATAAACTGTGGCAAAGTCCTGCTTTATCTTAAGTTGTCATGAAAAAGGATACGTATGTTGAGCTAGGTCAGATCAGATTGTAGTCTGTCATCTGCCATGATCCCAGGCAGCACGATAGAGAGTAATCCGAGGTGACACTAGTGTTGCTGCTAGATTTATGCTTGCAAGAAGTACTTTGAACAAATAAAGTGGAGTATGTGCATGCATTAACATTAAAGGAACTTTTTATTAACATCTCTCACTATTACATTTTTTGTGGTTTTATCATCTAAAATGGTGTGGCATGCCATAGCACATATCATTGATTTAATGATGTACATAATCTCATCATTTATAATAGGCCCAGTTTTGGGCAAATTCAGCATGATAATC
This sequence comes from Ailurus styani, assembly GCA_002007465.1. Classification (NCBI taxonomy): domain Eukaryota; kingdom Metazoa; phylum Chordata; class Mammalia; order Carnivora; family Ailuridae; genus Ailurus; species Ailurus styani. Next base: position 79,522 of record LNAC01001550.1, read on the forward strand.
TCTTCCTGGGATAAAAATTACCAGGTGAGAGAATTCTTGAATTTTTAAGGAACCAAGAGATCATCTAGTAGAACTATTTTAATTAAGAGATCAGGAAACATCAGTAAGTTTAAGACTTGTAAGAGAATACATAGCACAATGGGGACTAGAACCAATTTCTCATCTTACAAGTGCCAATATTTCTGTTTCTCACTAAGAAGTGAAGGGTGGATCACCAAGCTGCTGTTAGGAGAGTCTTCTTAGGTCCTCGCCAACATGGTTGGCTTGTCCTAGGTTATTCTTGAGCATGGGAGTGTCCCTGGGATCCCATCAGGAAAGTCTGGTCAGAAGGTTCTGTCAACAATGAATCTGGCTCCAAGGAAATTTTTCCCCAAATCACTTCCCTCTCAAACACTGCCTTTGTGATTCAAAGTCAAAGATGATAAACAAGAGAAAGAAAAAGAGTAGAGAGGATATAGGGGCTGAGCAGGGAGAAGGAGAATGAGAGGAAGAAAATGAAAAAAAAAAGAGAAAGATTTAAATAACTATTTCTTTAGCATCTCATATATCACTGAAGTTTATTTAAGTTTTCATAAGAAGATATAAAAATAAGAAGACTATTTCTTTACATTTTATTTATTTATTTAATTTGTTTTCTTCTTCTTCTTTCTTTCTCTTTTTTAAAAAACATTTCTTTATATTTTTGCCTCCTCATCAGCTTCATATGCCAAATAAGCTAATGCATGTAAAATACTATATGAATTTATTTGGACATGTTAGGTTCTAACCTATTTCCAGAAAGAATGGAATATGTGTACATTATATTTGTTATGGTATGTTGTTCAAACTTATAAAGGAAGGAAATTCAGACACATGTTACCACATGGATGAAACTTGAGGATGTTATGCTAAATGAAAAAGTCACAGAAAGACAAATACTGTATAATTCTGCTTACATGAGGTACCTACAGTAGTCAAATTTAGAGACAGAATGTAGAATGGTGGTTTCCAAGGTCTAGAAGGAGGGCAGAAGGGGGATAATTTCTTCATTGTATATAAAATTTCAGATAGAGGTTCGGAGTTTCAGTTTTGCAAGATAAAGACTTCTGTAGATTGGTTGTACAACAATGTGAATGTACTTAATACTACTGAACTGTACATTTAAAAATGGTTAAGATGGTAAATTTTATGTGTATTTTACCTCAATGTTTAGAAAAAGTTAGTATTGGGAGTAACTGTGAAGTCTCATCTCCTTTTGAGATAATTCTGAGCTTTGTCTCAGAATGAGATTGTATCGACAATGCCTATAAAACTTTTACCATAAATCTAAATATCAAAGAAGAAAACCAGGTAGTGCAAAACTGCTGATTTTACTTTCATTGTCCACTATAATGGATTTTTATTGTGTGTGTGTAGTATATATTTATGCATGTAATACATGTATGTATGTAATAGCTGGTTTGCATATAGTATCAGTCTTCACATGCATCCTGTCAGTTAATCCTCCCATTAACTTAGTGTTTTAGATACTGTTATTATGCCCAGTGAACAGATGACTTAAGTCATATTTACAAAGTTTCTTAAGTCTCTCTCAAAATCCCTTAAGTCACAAACCTAGCAAATGGTGGAGCTAGATTTGTCTCTCTGTCTGACTCTCAAGTTCAAGTTTTTAACTAATCTGTCTCTCAAGCTCAAGCTCAAGTTTTTAACCAATCACCTTGCCTTCAGGTCACTGTGTCAAAACTCCTGATAGAGGTAGAGGGAGGAAGCCACATACCAGATTCACTCCCCAGATCCTCAGCTAACTCCTGACGAACTTCACTCTGTTTTGCTTTAAAGATTTTATTTATTTATTTGATAGAGAGAGAGAGAAGGAGAGCACAAGCATGAGGAGCAGCAGAGGCAGAGGGAGAAGCAGGCTCCCCATGGAGCTGGGAACCCCATGTGGGACTCGATCTCAGGACCCCGGGATCATGACCTGAGCTGAAGGGATTTGCTTAAGCAACTGAGTCACCCAGGCACCCTTGAACTTTATTGATTAAAACAATTATGGTGCTTTTAAAACCAGTCTTATCGAGATTCTGGTAACATATAATACATTGCCTATATTTAAACTGGATGATTTAATAGGATTTAACACATGTATATTCATAACACCATCACTACAATAAAGATTGCAAATATACATATCACTCCCAAAACTTTCCTCATGTATTTTGGTAATCCTTTTCTAAATGAATTAAAATATCAATTCTCCACCACCAAATTGATCTATAGATATAACACAATCCCAATAAAAATCCCGACAGGATTTTTTTTTCAGTTATTGGCAAACTGTTTCAAACACATTTTCTGGATTGTAAAAGAAACTAAAATAGTCAAAAACAGTTTATAAAAGAACGAAGTTGAACACTTACATACCTGATTTTAAGACCTAATTTTAATAATACCATAAGCAAGTCAGTATGTTACTGGCAAATTTAGACACATGGGTCAATGGAACAGGATACTAAGTCGAGATACCAACAGACACAAATATGGTGCATTGTTTTTTTTGACCAAGGTGAAAGTACAATTTGATGGAGAAAGGATAGTTTTTTCTTTTTTTAATTTTATTTTTATTTTTATTTATTTCACAGAGGGAGAGAGATCACAAGGAGGCAGAGAGGCAGGCAGAGAGAGAGCGGGGGAAGCAGGCTCCCTGCTGAGCAGAGAGCCCGATGCGGGCCTCGATCCCAGGACCCTGAGATCATGACCTGAGCCGAAAGCAGAGGCTTTAACCCACTGAGCCACCCAGGTGCCCAAGGATAGTTTTTTCAACAAATGATGCTGGAGGAATTAAATATCCCTATACAATAATTAATCTTGACTTATACCTACCATCTTATACAAACATTAACTCAAAATGGATCATAGACTAATACAAATCCTAAACATGCAGAACTTTTAGAAAAAATCTTTATGATCTTTACTTAGGCAAAAAGTTCTCAGGTCTCATACCAAAAAACACAATCTATTAAAACAGATAAATTGGATTTCATCAAGATTTAAAATGTTTGCTCTTTGAAAGACATCACCAAGCAAATGAAATGATAAATTACAAGTAGGGAGAGGATACTTGTAACTTAGTTGTTTGAAACAGGATTCATCACACTCTCAAAATTGCATTATAAGGAAACATAGAACTAATGAAAATAACAGGAAAATATTTAACAGATACCTAAAGAACAAGAATAAGAAAAGGAAGATGGCAAATAAATACACGAAAAGATACTCTCCATCATTAGTAATTAAGAATTGCAAGGTAAAACCACACTGAGGTACCACTGCATATCTTCCCAAAAGACAAAAGGAAAGAAAGAAACAAAAAATCCCTGAAAAACCAAGTGTTTTGAGCATACAGAGCAACTGGAACTCTCCTACATTTCTGGTAGGAATACAATATGAGAAAGTCACAATGGAAAACTGTTTGATAGTTCTTTATAAAGTAAAACATATTTTTACTTTATAATCCAGTAATATTACTTTTAGGTATTTTGGGATATAAAAACTTGTGTTTTGTGTAAAAATATACACATGAATTCATGTTACATACATGAGTGTTTATAACAGTATATTTTCTAACAGCCCAAATAAGAAATAACCCAAATTTCCTTCAATGAGTGAATGGCTAAACCAACATATGGTACATCCACATAATCGAATAGTATTCAGCAATAAAAAGAAGGGAAGAATTGATAAACATCACAACACAACTGAACATCAAATGGTTTGCAATAACTGAAAGAAACCACACGGAAAACTTTACATACTGTATAATTCCATTTATATGACATCTGGAAAGGGCACAGAGGTAGGTCTAGAGGAAAAAAAAATCAGTGGTTTCCAGAGACTGAGGTGGAAGGAAGGCATGACTTCAAATGGGCATCGTGGAGGAATTGTTTGCTATGAGGGAACTTTCTGTACCTTGGTTGTGGTGGTGGTTACATGGCTCTCCTGCTTATTAAAACTCACAGTACTGCACAACAACAGCAACAAAATGAACTTTATGGTGAATCTACTTTTTTGAAATATTTAAAAATTTTAAAAATGAGATATTGTTTGCTTGTTTTTTTAAGCAAGCTCCTAATCCATGAGATGTTAGAACAGTTACTGCAAGGTGACCTGTGCATTGCTTCTAGAGTCATGGGGTCATCTAGCCATCTAGTTCCACTCAGATGTAGACAAGACCCACAGGTGTGATTATTGGAAAAAAAAAGATGAATGTTTATCAGAGAAGGACCTTTCTCCTCTCCCACCCCACACACCATAGATTTCCCTTCTGATTTATAGACACAAGTTAGCAGGAAGGATAATATTTTGTACTGAGAGATCAAGTAGAAAATTGCTTAAATAATTGAGACCTGCCCTCATCCCACAAACATGCCATCATCAGGAAATATCCACAGACAGTGGGAGTAGATGGCTGTTTGAGAGGCGCTGACAAGAAAATGCTGGGGCTGTTAAATACTGCTTTCCATCCCTGATAGAGCCCATTCACTGTATTATGGGAGATTGGTGAATATTTTTTTCTTAAGCTAGGAATCTGCTTAGTCCAAAAGCTGGTATGTGCATTATTGCTTTGCTGGATATCAAGCTCTTTCTCATTAGAAGCATTGATATTGATTAAAAATTGTTCACCAAGTATCAGGTCCTGTTGCCATGGAATAATTCTTGGCTCCCCTAATGTTAAACAGAGAGTCCAAAATGATCATTCAAATTAATTAGAATAATTTGGAATGGAAACTTGATGGGGAAGCCAGTTGTATGAGGTATCAAAGTAAGGCATTACTGCCACCCCATCTCTCCTTCTCACTCCTCTCCCAAAAAAGGCAGTGAGTACAGTGGTTATGAACTCTCCTCTGGGTATGCCAGTGCAGGGCTTATTTCCATGGAGCCATGACTTGTGCTCTCCCCTCTTGTGTGCAGTCCCAGCAGACAGAGATGCCAGATAAGCTCAGGCTTGTGCTGCAGACATTGTCCTCAGTACTCTGCCTGTGCAGCAGCCTGGAAGTTTGGTAGAACCTCTGCTGCCCTGAAGATGTACTGGACCTGAAATGTCCTCTTCCCTAATGAGTGTTTTAGACAGTTGTCCTTCTCTTTCACTGGCTTCTGGTCTTTTATCCCTTTGTGTTTGGCATTCTGCCCCACTACATACCCTTCTGTCTCCTTTTGCTGCCAAGATATCACCAATTCTAGGCAATTCAATCTCAGAATCACTTTCTTCTCTTTTCTAGTAAGAATTTTCCTACCCTGTCTCAGATATTATTTGCATTTTTCAAGAATAATGCTTATCTGGGCTCCAGTATGAGTAGCTCACATGAAACTAAGTGGAGGTTTCTGCTATAGACAGCAGGGAAACTTGAAGAATCTCTAAATATCTTGCTGAGGGTGGATAAAGGCATAGGAGAAGAACTCTGAGTCCCAGTACTGACTCAACATAGTCCCATATGTCATTTCTTTTACCTAAGGCTTACAATGAGGAGGGCATAGCCAGGAACTTCCAAGGTCTTCGGTGGATGAAATTTCAACTTCTTGTGTGGAATTACATCTGGGAAAGTATCAGATCTCAAAGCTATATGGTGTTTCCAACTTCCAGCTGTGTGAATGTTCACTGTGAAAGGCTTATAACTGTCTTCCTTCTATGGTGAATTGTTCTTGGCTGTTGGGGAGCTGGCTTACTGTTGGAGGTTATGTGCTTCCCCCCCAAACATGGAGGCAACCATTGGGCACTGACTACATGATATGAGGGAACACAATTGAAGCACACTTGCCTCTAATCGAGATGATTCTGTCTTCTGAATTATGCCCCAGAGTCCCTTATGGATAAGACTTTATCAGAGATCACAGCTTGTTTGGCCCTTTCCCCATCCAATTCTTTGCTTCCTCACTTACTTAATGGGTTGTGCTGAAGGACACTCCCTCAGTAAATCTTGTGAATCCAAGTTGTTATATCAGACTCTGCTTCCTAAGGAGCCTATCTTAACAATTAACTCCTTGGAGCTATTGTCATTGTCTATTTTCTCTAGCTTTGATGTTCACCTCATTTCTTCTGCCATAGTTTTGAACACTACCCTTGCTCTTGGAGGTGGTTTGCCAGTTGTCCTCTGTTTGTCTGTCTTTCATTTGGGTCAGAATTACTTTCCTCAGACCATAGCTGCTCCAACTAATCCAAATTTATGTACAGGGCAATCTTCAGATACCACATGGAACAGTCAGGAGAAGAGGTAAAGGAGACATTCTTTATCATCAAGAACAAGAGAAAAGAAAAGGAGATTAAATAAGTCTTTTTTGATAAACCCAGGGAACAATCAGTATGGATAAGAGTGTTCTGAAATGTGTCAATTCTGAGAGAAGAAGAGTCCAAAGAAACATCTAGAGAAAGGTACCTTATGTGTACGGAAATTATATACCACTTATAGATAGCAATATATCAATATTAATAGCAGGGTGATATTGCCTTAGGTTATTATTTATTGTGGATCACTTCAGATCTGCAGAAATTACTGCTGATCCTTTAAGCTATGAAGTCCTTTCCTATTAGGGTTTTTGGTGGTGTTGTTGTTTGTTGTTTTTGCTTTTGTTTTTGTTTTTAAGAAAGAGGGTGTGTGTGTGTGAGTTGGGGAGGCAGAGAGAGAAGGAGAGAGAGAATCCCAAGCAGGATCCACAGCCAGTGCAGAGCCCAATGGGGGTCTCCATCTCAAGACCCTGGGATTGTGACCTGAGCCAAAATCAAGAGTTGAACACTTAACTGACTGAGATACCCAGGCTCCCCACATTAGGTATTTCATATCTTTTGAATCTTGGTTATTGCATTTTAAGCCCTCCCTAAAATCTTACTTGAGTTCCATAGTCCAAACTTTTGAATTCATCTGGACTTTCCTGAGTATGTTGTACTGACAACTTTTCAAAGCCTTTGTGTTAACTGTAACTTGAGAGGTAATATGAGAACCTAATTAATGAATCACACATGTGTAGGAGACATCCATTAGATAAGAATTCACATACTAATTTTCATGCCACCATCCCTATTGGAAAACAGGGGACAGTGAGAGAAAGCCCAAGGTAAAAACAAACAAACAAACAAAGAAATAAGTAAATAAATAATCAGGAAAAAAGTGCCAAAACAACTCCATGGTAGGAATCAAATCCTCCCCTAGAGGAAAGAACTTGTGTGGGGATAGAAAAAGGAATCAGAGGTTCAGAGTCTGGCAGATCAGTAAGCAAAAATCAAGAAAACCTCAGCCAGTCATTACCTCAGGGGCAGCTCTTCAACAAGTAGTTATAGCAGTTGATGGTTAAACACTTCTGGTCAGTTCTTCTGGTCCAGTTCATGGACACTTCTGGGAGGTGGTCTGTATGTTCCTTAGAGGTTTCCAAAGAGAAGCTAGCCCTAATTACCTTCAGTGGTGACCTCGATAGTACACCTTTATGTGGGGGTTTTCTCTTTCCCTCTGTCTTCCTCTTGGGTCCTTCAGTCCTACATCCTGGATTTACTCCAAAATAAAATACCTGCCCATAAATCCTTGTCTTTGATTCTGCTTTTGGGAAGAACCCAAGTTAAGATAGTGTCAGATTAGGACCAATAAATCAGATACTTCCAATGGAATTGATGCCAGCTGCCCACAGCAGTGGATGAAATAATGTATCCTTTATTGTCTTTTCCTCCTTCCTTCACCTCCTCTGTCCTCATTGACTGTTCCTGGATTCCTCCCGAGTAAGCCCTGACACAAGTTCTTGCTCAGGCTCTGCCACTGAGGGGAACCAAACTTAGACCGGGATCAACCAGAAGTGATAAAATAATTGAAAGGAGAAACAAGGGAATGTGGTTTCATAGAAGCCAAGGGTGGATGAATATCAAGGAAGAGACAGTGATCAATTGCATCAAAAGCTATAGAGAGATTAAACAAGATGAGAAATGAAAAGAATCAAACTTAGCACTGGAAGGTTACAGGCAAACTTTGGACGGAACTGTCAACGTGGCGAAGAAGGTAGGTTTTTCTTCTGTTGAAATTTGTTCTATTGCTGCATTTGCCTGTCTCTGGTTTTGAGCTACACCTTCCTCATTTTTCTAAATCTCCAGGATATAAACTTTAACATTTCCAGTCTATTCAGAGAAATAATCTGCTCGATATTGCAATGATAGTGAAAGGCATTTTAATTCTCTCCCTTTTGTCTCCTAGAATTTATTTTGCATTTACTTTTTATGAAAAAAATGTACCACTTCCTCTGGAGTTGCCCCAGCCCACTTCTCTGGTCTTCCTATTCTTTTCATTTATCTGCAGTCCCCTAATTGTTTGGTTCCTTTAACTTCATACAACAGACAATGACTCACTTCCCTCCTCATCAAAATTAGTTTTCTTGCCTTTCTTTGAGTATATGAATCATTCTTCTCTTGTAAGTATTATCATTAAGCCTCTCTAAATTCTGAAGTTTGCTGTGCATGTGAGAGAGATATTAAAAAAATACATTGTTATTGGTTTAGGCTCATTTTTGGCATCAATGAGGATAGAGAGAATCTTGCTATTCATTAAAGGAAGGGGTCCAGAAATGGCAGACTCATGATAATAAACATTATCTTGCCAGGATGGGAAAGGCAGTTCTCTTTAGGATTTTATTTTAATCTTTAAGTTTATATAATTTCTTTCTTCACAATGTTCTGGGCATTTTATATCAATGTCTGATTCATCCATAAATGTCCACTATACACTCTCCTTTGTTTGTACAAAGTCAATTCTATTGGCAATATGGGCAATTGTTCTGATTATTGTAAGTGGTTCTGTTCAATAAACCATTATTCAGCATTGAATGATTTTTGAGGCACTCTGAGAATGTGAAGTGGAAGGAGTTCTGTAAGGAACTGTGAGTGTTGTCTCAGAAGCCAACACAGTGTTTGACCTTGAGGAGTGGGTGCTTTTGACTGAAAGAGTTCTGGGCAGGGTGGGGCTTCTGGTGTCTTGTTAATGTCCTATTTCTTGATCTGGGTATTGATTACACAGGTGTATTCTGTTTGTGCAAATTCAGTCAGCTTTATACTTATGGTTTACATGTATTTATGTATATATTTTTTATTCTTCAATAAAACCCCCCAAATTTAAACACAAAAATAAAACCATAAGTTTATTAGATGTGAACATAGGCAAATTCTTTTATAACTTCAGTATAAAGTCCTTTTTACTGATGACTCATAAATTAGAAATCAATACAGAAATGAAAGCTTAAATTGCAAAAAGAAAACATTCTAAGTAAGGTTAGAAGATAAATGTCAAATTAGAAAGCAATTGCAGGGGCGCCTGGATGGCTCAGTGGGTTAAAGCCTCTGCCTTCAGCCTAGGTCATGATCTCAGGGTCCTGGACTCGAGCCCTGAGTCAGGTTGCCTGCTCAGCAGGGAGCCTGCTTCCTCCTCTCTCTCTGCCTGCTTCTCTGCCTACTTGTAATCTCTCTCTCTCTCTGTCAAATAAATAAATAAAATCTTTAAAAAAAGAAAGCATTTGCAATTTAACTCACATCTCAACAAATCAGTAAGAAGACAACTGTCCAACTGAAAATAAGACTAGCATTTGAACACGTATGCCATGTTACAAAAGTGAGATAGAAATGGCTCTTATATGTATGAAAAATTGATCAGTTTGTGTTATAGGATGAGATGTGAACATGAAAGCTACAAGAATACATCCTTTTTACCCGTTAGATTAAGATTTTTTTGTGTGTGTGGGTTTGATGACATGTGTTGATAAGATACAGGGGAGCAGGGATCCCCATACACTCTTTGTGGGAATATAAATTAGTATAATTTCTATTGGAATTTTATTGACATTATCCATTGAAATTAAAAATGAACATACTAGGGGACCGTGGGTGGCTCAGTCAGTTGATTTTGGCTCAGGTCTCAGTCTCGGGGTTATGGGATCAAGCCCCAAGTTGGGCTCCATGTTCAGTGGGGAGTCTGCTTGAGATTCTCTTCCTCTCCCTATCCCTCTGCCCTTTCCCCTGCTTGTGTGTGCACTTCTTCTCTCTGTCTCTCTCTAAAATAAATAAATAAATCTTAAAAAAATGAACATATCATATAACTCAGTAATTCAATTCTGAGAAATTAGATTACTTGTACATGTATCAAATGATTCAGGTACAAGAATATTAAGTGAAAGAGTGATTATAATTACAAAGTACATAAATAAAGATTAGGTTATTTTTGCTACTATGCAGATAAAAATCTCCTGAAATATACACACAGGCTCTGAGGAGTCAAGGCGAGAACTATATGATTGAAAGGTAGGGTCAGAGAGCTTTCATTGTCTACATAAGTGTTTTCTTGAAAATCACCCACTGGGAAAATTAATTAAATAGAAAAATAAAACTAAAGTATAACAACAACAACAACAAAAAACCATGATGTTTCAACTTAAAATACACTAAATGGTAGATAATAATCTGGTAAATGTAGTCATATGATAAAACTTACTAATTCTAAAAAAAGTGGTAATTGCTGTAATAAGTAGGAAAAAAACAGCGTATTACTGTATAATATCTATCCTTGACCAGAGGTTAGGAAAGTGTTTATTTTCTTGTACCGTGCCTGTTGGTCTGTGAATTGACAAAAGATCCTGACAGCACTAACATCTGTGTAATCTCTTTCACACCAATTTGTCACTAGAATGTGATCCCCACAATATTATGAACAAGACCATTATCTATACTGTTATTTCTATTAATGGAATATTAACATTGAGCAATGAGTAACCAATACAAACTGAAAACAAATTAGCATGTATTCATATGATGAAATACTACAAAGTCATTGAAAAAAACTCGAGTCTTTGAGACGATGTAAAGAGAATATGCTGTAATGTATGTTAAGTAATTAAGCAAGGTATGACAGTTTATATCACATAATCACAATTTGGTGATATTTCATAGGCAATTTCTGGAAGGAAATATCTCTAATCGGTAGGAAGATAACCAATTTTCTTTTGCTTATGTCCAGTATTTTCAAATATTATATTTCATACATGTATTACTTGATAGTCAAGAAAATGAACAAATAAGTAACATGCAGTGTGTCAGTGTCTGTTATAACTAGAGTATTCTGATATTATTCTGCAGTGCTGGTTTCCTGCAGGTAATATATGGACAGCTTTATTCTGCTCTGAAGCGTCCCTAGTGGTGGTGATTCTCACAAAAAGAAAAGTGGAAAGATTTATTTCAGAAAAGCCTTTTGTCATCTGTCCAGTGGAACACTTAGATTGATTCTTTGCTCAGTTTCCAAGAGGGCACAAGCAGACACTTCCTCAGAGATTTCTTAAGTTTACACTCCAATGCAATTGGTAAAAACAGCTGGTCCTAGGTCTGGAATCAAGTAATTTGTTGCTCTAGGATTTTATGTACAGACCCCTCCCCTGCACTCAATGCCCCTCCTCCACACTCGGCGTAGGAGGGGCAGGTAACGATTTCTCCCACGTGTCCAAATAGCTACTATTCCTCTCCCAGAAATCATCTCCCTCTCCCAGAATCATCTCCCAGAAAATGCCCAGAAAACTGCACAGAATTAAGACAAAATATGTATCACATTGTTGGACTAAAACAGGGATAGAAGTAAATTCTTAAAAAAAAAAAGGGAGCTAAGACACTGGGGCCACAAAGGCCTATTTTTGAATTTCTACTCTGGTCTTACTCCCTATTTAAACCTACTCATCTTTCTGAGCCTCTACTTCTTCCTCTGTGAAAATAGGTCATCAGTATCTACTATGCCAAGTTGGAAGAGCTGGACAGTTATATAAGAAAATGTACAGGAAAAATCCTCATGCTATCTGGCTCATGGAGACACTATTCAGTGCCAGATGCTGATCTAAAGGGGGTTACGTATATTCTCATTAATACTAAAATTCTGAGTATCTTCCACAATCTTCCGTTATCTTGACCTAATCTTAGAACTTAGTTTTTCTAAAAGAGCCAATTTGGTTGCAAATTAGTCTGTACAGCAAAAAATGAGAAGAAAAGCTCAAGATATGTGTTGACAACCCAAGACAAAAGTCTAGCAGCACTATATTAAAATACAGAAAATAATTAATGTAAAATCATCTTGCAATGATATGCAATACTTAAACTTGTATGCATATATTTAAATATTTTTAAATTAACTTACAATAAAATTGACTTTTGGTGTACAGTTCTATTAATTTTGACACACTTATATGATACTTACATAAACACCACTACAATGAGGATACAGGGCATCATACACAACACTTCCCTTCTACTCTTCTTTTGTGGTAGAACTTTCTCCCCACCCTCATTCTTCTGGGAGCCGCTGATCTATTCTTCACCACTTTGTCACTATGTCTTTGTCTTTCAAAAATATCATAGAAATGGACTCATACAATATGTAACTTTTTGAGATTGGCTTCTTTGAAACTCACCCAAGTTGTTGCATTTGTCAATAGCTTCCTCTTTATTGTTGGATAGTATTCCATTGTATGAATGTACAATGGTTTGTTTAACCATTTCTGTGTAAAAAAACATCTGGGCTGTTTCCAGTTTGAAGCACTTATGAATAAAGCTGCAATAACCATCCACGAACAAGTTTTTGTATGAGAATAAGTTATTTCTTTAAAGAAAATACCTTGCAGGAGAATTGTTGGATCATATGGTAAATGTGTGTGTATATGTATCTATGTACATATATATATATACATATATACAGGCGTTCTTGATTTTATTTTACACTAGGTGGTGGTATATATTTAATTTTATAAGATATTTCCAAACTATTTTCTAGAATGCCTGGACCATTTTTCATTGCCATTAGCAATACATGAGACTTGATTACATCACGCCCTTACCAGCACTGGTATGACCAGTGTTTTTGTGCCCATGTGTTTTTGTTTTTATGAACACGCAAAAGCAATTCAATGGAGAAAAGAGCCTGTTGTTAGGTACATACATAAGATTGAAAGTATTTTTTTGGTAAACTCTTATTATTATGTAATATCCATCTTTATCTTTGGTAAATGTTTATGCACTCATGTTTCGCCATTTGATATTAACACTTTCACCATTTGATATTAATATCAAATAAGATATTTGATTGCTCTAGGATATTATGGGATACATCCCATCTATCTTTGGATTAATGTTTGCACCTTTTTACTTTTAACTTCCTTATATATCTGAGATGACTTTTTTGGTAGCCTATACTTAGGGCATATCTCTTTTTATTTTTCATTTTTTATGTTTAAAGAGAGAGAAAGTGGGGTTTGGGGAAGAGGCAGAGGGAGAGAGAGAATCTTAAGCAGGCTCCATACCCAGCATGGAGCCCAACTTGGGGCTTGATCTCACAACCCTGAGATCATGACCTCAGCCAAAATCAAGAGTTGGATGCTTAACTGACTGAGCCACCCAGGTGCCCTAGCATATCTCTTTTTAAATATATCCTGACAATTTGTCTTTTAATTGTGCCTAGAACATTTACATTATACATATTTATTACTATGGTATTTAGATCTGCCATTTTATAATTTGTTTTCTGTTTGATCTCGTTTTTTTTTTTCATGCCTCCATTTTCCTTTCCTGTTTTCTTTTGGCTTATTTGGACACATTTATTATTAAGTGTTAATCTATCTATTGACTTTTTATATGCATTTCCTTGAATAAGCCTTATTTTCCTACGTTTTATTTTTTAGTGGTTGTTCTTTACATAAGTATAGTGGCTTTACATAATCTGCTTAAAATCCTTGTTTGTTCCTTCCAGTGGGAGGCAGAAATTTACTGCCATATAGTTCCCATCACCTTTCACTGTTTAGTTTGCACTTTCTTATGTGTTACTTCTACTTTCATTGAAAATTCCATCAGACAATCTTATAGTTTTGCTCTCAACTGCCATAGTATATTAAAGAACTCCAGAAAAGTTCATTACATTTACCTAGATGCTTACATTGTGATCTCTTTTCTTTCAAGACTGATGCTCCTAATTCCTTCTTTCTGAAGTCATTTACCTTTTTAGAGTAGATCTGTGGCAATGCATTCATTTGGGTTTCCTTCATCGCAGAATGCATTCGTTTCAGCTTTATTCCTAAAGAATATTTCTCCTGCATATAAAATTGTAGGTCAATTGTTCGTTTCTTTCAGCATCTTAAAAAAATGTTATTTAACTTTGTTGCAGACTTCATCATTTTCCATGAGACTTCTGCTGTTAGAATCATTATTTCCTTGTAATTGAGCCATCTTTTTCTGGTTTATTTCTAGAATTTTTCTTTGTTTCTGACCATTTTTTAAAATATGTATCTGGGTATTGATTTCTTTGGATATTTTTCTGCTTGAAGTTTGCTGAACCTCTTGAATCTGTAGGTTTATATCTTTCAAATATTTATGAGAATCTTAGCCATTATTTCCCCAAATAGTTTTTCTCTGCCCTGTCCATTTTCTTCTCTCCTTCTGGGATATCAGTGACATCAATATTTGACCAATGAATGAGTTCCTGAGAATCTGTTGTTTTTTCAAACTCTTTATCTAATTTGTTCATACTGGATAATTTTTTCTCATCTATTTTCAAGTTCATCGACTCATTCTTCTGTCATTTCCATTATGCTATTGAGCCTATTCTGTGAATTTTTTACTTTATAATACTGTATTTTTCAGTTTCCAAAAGTCCATTAGTGTCTACTTTATTTTTTTTCTGAGATTTTCTATCCTTTTTCTTTGTTTAAAGAGTATTCACTAATATTTAATTTGAAATTTTTATATTAGATGCTTTGGTGTCTCTGTTGAATAATTTCAACACTTTCACCATTTTCTTATGACATCTGCTAATGGACTTTTTCCATGAAAAGTGAGATTTTTTTTTTCTGATTCTTCCTATGCTAAGAAATTTTGACTTGTATTCTGGGCATTTTGAATATTAAATCATGAGATTGTAAGTCTATAAGTCCTATAAGGATTGACTTTTTTAAAAAAAATAGGAAATGTCCCTAGTAGAGTCCAAGCCACAAGTTTGGACCAACTTTCTATGAGTGTGTTTTCAACATTACTTCCCTTTGTAGAGCTCTTTGGATCTATCCTATGTCTTCTGTGTCTTCACTTGCTAATCTGGAACCTGGTTGTGGCTTTTATCTTGGTCAGGTCTCAAAGTCTTTGGCTTGTTATTTGGAAATGGATCCATACATGTTGCAGATTGGTGATGAGCTTGGGAGTTTTAAATAACTTCACTGTTTTCTTTCCTAAGCTTCCGTTTTCCTGTGACCTTCCTGATGTTTTCTGTTCTCTAAGACTCTCTTCTTTAGTCCTCCACCCAGAAATCTGGGGCAATAGTTATCCTGCTGTGTTCTGGATTCCCCATGACTGTAGCTGCTTCTATGACCAGAAGCTGGGAAGCCAGAGAGAGGGAAAAAAGCAACAGCAGTTGGAATCAGTGTTGGAGCCACAGAACCTCTTGGAACACAGACTCTCATATTGCTGAGATAGTTTCCTCTGTCTCAGAATTTTAGGTGTCTGCAATCTCCTGTTGTTGCTGCAGTTACTACTACCAAAGCTGCCATAGCAGGATTATCACTGGGGCATGAAAGAATGGAGAAAATACATAATTATTTTTGAGAAAGTAATAATGAGTATTCTTCCATTCAGAGCATTAGAATTCCCTTTCCTGATCCTTTAGCAAGAACTAGCTTCTCTTGAAGCTCTTTCTGTTCATGTTGAAGACCAGTTCTGCATTTGGGGGCTGCTTTGAATCCAGGCCAAGGAATACCAGAGTGGGGGAAGGGATGGCAAATTCACTGGAGATACAGTGGTGTTTTGAGATATGGTCTTCTTCAGTTTGGCTCCTATTGTTTACCTTTCAGAATCATTAGCTGCCCTGTGCCTTTTATCCGGGTGGAGTGTCATTGGTCCATCTTCCCTGGAATTGAAACTGATCAAACATACCTTATTAGACTCTAAAACTAGTGTTCTATTTTTCCCCATTTTGCCATGATGCTTTTTTCAAAGATTACCATGAGTAAAGATCTCCTTTCTTATGTGGTAAGTGAAATGCAGCTCATAATCTTATGGATATCCTAAATATTGAATGTTAAATTTCCTAGAATTGGTTAAAGTTACTCCATGACATCAGCTTTCAACTGTTCTTTTGGAATCCCTGGAACTAAAAGTCTTGAGACTTCACCACTTCTTTATCTAAAACTGATGTATAGAGGCAGAGAACTAATCCTATCTGAATGGCCACTCATTCACATGTCTTTTATCACATAGCTATCCTTACCCGCTTCCTTGAGCTGTTTCTGTGCCTGATGGAATTAGGGAAAAAAAAGTTTCCTATTAAGTGCTGTAAGATAGAGAAACTCTTTATTCATACTTCCTAACGTTATCAGTCACAATTTGATGCACTAAAGAATTTATCAAAGAGCTTACCAAACTGGAAAAGAACAAGCTGGAAAAGAGGATGGAAAATCACTCTACCCTACTTCATATGCCAACACAACCCCAACCCATAAAATAAAAATAAAATATAAAAATAACTAAAGAACACATCATTTATTTTATCTTGAGATTTTGGTCATAACAAAGCTATTAATCCCTTATGACTTGTGATAGATTACAAAAATGGTGTAAATTCTCCACCTTTTTAAAAATATCTGAGTCCTTTTTCATTGACTTTGTAACTCCTCAAGAGATGAAGTCTATTCTGCTTAAATCTGGGCTGGCTCCGGGATTGGCATTGGCCCATAGAGTGTGTGGATGGGAAGTCTTGCCAGTTCCAAGTCTAGGCCAGGAAGACCTGCATGCTTCTGTTTATTCCCTGGGAACCCTGCTGAGCCACCGTGCTAATAAGCTCAGGCTAACCTGCAGGAGGATGAAATACCATATGGACTAGAGATGAGCCATCCAAGCTGATCCTGGTCTCCATCAGACCCAGTAGTTGACTATGAACTCATGAATGGGCCCAGCTTAGACCAGCTGAGCCAGGCTCAGATCAGCAGAATGATCCAGTCACCTCATAGCCATAAGAGCATTAATCAAGTGTTGTGTAGAGCCAGTAGTTTTGGGTGGCTTGTTATGCTGAAAAATCTAATCAACACATGAGACAAGAACTGCTTTTATCAATTGACAAGACCCTCCATTGCTCCCCAACACACACACACACACACACACACACACACACACACACACACACACACAGGGAGGGAGGGAGAGAGAGAGAGCAGAATGTTTGCAATTGAGCTGCACTTAGAAACACTACTCTGCAGTCCCTAATCATATGAATGACAGTCCCAGCACCTTTACAAGCCTGCCAGTAACTATTAGCACATATCGAGGAAACTGACAAGTTTTTTCATATATCTTATGGCCCATATTCTGCCACTGTAGCCATAATTGCCATGAGAATGAAATAGTGCATGGATCCCTATCTTCAGCACACATATTCCTTCTGAGAAAAAAGGAGACTTACTTGCACAGGACGACTTTGTTCATGCGAAAGAGAAAAAGAAGCCTGTGACTGAGACTACACTGAACGGTGCTGCCCGGACTCTCATTTTGTATTCTCAGCCCTAATTAGCTCTTTTGGAGCAGATTGTTTGCAATGAGCTCCAGAAAATTGAGTATGATTTACTCAAGGCGAACAGGGTTCAGTTGTTAACCTTTCAGTCTTTAACGAGGCAACATCTTAAGGATGAACAACAGTAAACAAGGAAGCTTGTCAATAAGAATCAAAACTATGCCAGGATCCAATTTTACACCAAAGTCCAGTCTCTGGAGAATATAACTTTTCTGGCATGAAGTGACAGTGCAGGAAGTGCTAGAAAAGAGTATCATCCCAGCTCAAAGCTGAGAATTCAATTTTGGGATGTCTTATATTAAGAAGCAATTTTAAAGCAAACAATGTTCCCATTCCGCTGCAGAACCTAGTGAATAAATGATGACTAGAACAATGTGACAATACGATATCTGACTTCATAGAAACATGGTGGTGTTTAGGTAGAATTGTGAGTTTTCAATGTAGTCTTAGACATGAACTTTTCCATTAATAAAACAGGTGATCAGAGTGAGTTGTGGGAGCCTACATGGATGTTTCACATGTGGTGGGAGAATGCCCTAGATGAGAACCTACAGCCAATACCCACCACTCGTCTAGCTGAGTATTCTGTGTAGAATTGCCTACACTCTGCTGAGTGTGCTGACCCTCCTTATCTTTTACCATGGTGTCCTCTCCATCTGGACTATATTCCCTGGCTTTTATAGTCTGGCAAATTCCCGTTAATCCTTAAAGTCCAAATCAAATCATTCCCTTACAAAAGGAGAACAAATCCTTGCTCCATCTCCTTCTCCCTGGCACATTTTATTTTTATTTTTAAAATTTTTTTAATACAGTTTCACTTTTTTAAAATTTTATTTATTTATTAAAGAGAGAGAGTGAGAGAGAGAGAGAGCTCACAAGCAGGAGGAACAACAGACAGAGAAGGCAGAGGGAGAAGCAGGCTCCCCGCCTAGCAAGGAGCTCTGTGCGGGACTCGCTCCCAGGACCCTAGAATCATGACCTGAGCTGAAGGCAGCCGCTTAACTGACTGAGCCACCCAGGCATCCCTCCCTGGCACATTTTATATCTGGGGTTCTGAATAGACTCTAAGACACTAAAAGGCGACAACTGGACCATTATTTCTGAGGCCTGAGCTCCGAAGTCATACTGTTTGAGATAAATGAAAAAGAAGAAATATAGTACCTTCTGTAAATCTCGGAACATAATTTTCCCTCCATAGGTGCATAGAGAAAAATTTCCAGGGAGAACATTCAGATTCTCACTGCAAAGAAAGAAAGAAACAAAAACCACATTACTTTTATTATAGCTCCTGGAGCAATCTTACATACAGGCTGGAAATTGTTTCTGCTTCTTGATTGACCGGGTACATGAGTTGGTATACGTGTGGTATACAAACATGGCTACAGTTATTCCAGTCCTGTACCGACATTCCTTTGTGATGGGATTTTTCAGCTT
The DNA here is from genome assembly GCA_002007465.1 of Ailurus styani. NCBI lineage: Eukaryota > Metazoa > Chordata > Mammalia > Carnivora > Ailuridae > Ailurus > Ailurus styani. The sequence continues at coordinate 98,517 of LNAC01001550.1, forward strand.
CTCTCAACAAGAGGTGAAGTTTATTTCTCAACTCTCTGAGTCTGGGCTCAACTGGAAATTTGCTTCACCAATAAAATGCAGTGGGAAGTCGTGCTGCACCTGTCCTAAGCCCAGGATTCTGAGGACTTGACTTTTTGTGCTTTTTCTCTTGGGAAGTTGCCCAACTGTTCTGTGAACCTCTTGAGCTAGCAAACTGGAAGATGAGAGACCACATAGCTCAGAAACCAGCCTGCTCAACTGGGCCATGTGAGTCCAGTCAGCCCCACAGAGGACCTAGCTGCTGAACAAAGATGCATAGTAACGCAGGTAAGACCAGAGAGACCATCCAGCTGAACCCGAGCCAAACCGCTAATCCACTGAGATGTAAACTAAATAACAGACTGTTGTTTTAGGTTACTATGTTTTGAGATGGTTTGTATTCAGGAAAAAAAATTAACTGACACAAATAGTCAAATATACAAATGTACACAGGCTCACCATAGATGGGCTCTGAAGATTTTTCTTGACTCTTGGGTTGTTCAAACATCCTTTCTGGGTTTCTGAATTTCTCCCTCTTTCTTTTCTTTCCCAGAGAACTTCAGTCTCTTAAATCCCTCTGCTTCTCTGCTCTTCAACCTTGACTGTCTCTCTTTAGCTTTCAGTGTGGGTTCTCTGTTGTGTTTCAAATCATGGGGGTTCTTCTCCCTGTCATCGAGGGTTTCCAATTTATCAGAATACAGGAGAGGGATAAGTGAATATGGGATACCTTTGGGGAATATGTCTTATTCTTGGGATGCAATGAGGTAAGAGAGAAACAAAATTCCTACTTGTCACATTCTAACTTCAGTATAAAGTTTTGAATCATTAGAAGAGAGTGGTTTTTGTTTGATACTCTCCCCCTTCCTTGCCACCTCAATCCCACCAAGAGGGTGGAAGAGGTTGTGATGAGCCACTGAACTTCCCACTCAAGCCTGTGCTTTTCCAGTGGGAAGTTGGTGGGTTTCAGGTCCTAATCAATTAAAAGATTTGTCCATCCACAAATACTTAAAATTTTGATACTGCCAATTGTCCTCCAAAAAGAATCAATTTACATTCCTGTGCATGAGTGTTGATTTCCTTACCTAATCACAAACATAATATTTTCCATTATGTAAAACATAATATTTTCCATTATAACCATTTTAAATGTACAGTTTAATGGCATTAACTACACTTACAATGTTGTATGACTATTGCCAATATGTTTCCAAAACTTTTTCATCACTTCAAACAGAAGTTCTTTAACTACGAAGCAATGCAATGTTTCTCGTTTGCACCTCACCCTGACCCCTGGTAACCCCTAGTCTACTTCTCTCTGTAAGAATTCACCCCTTCTAGATATTTCATATAATTGAATCACATGATGTTTGTCCTTCTGTGTCTGGCTTATTGCACTTAGCATAATATTTTCAGGATTCCTTGATGCATTTATCAAAACTTCACTTCTTGTTATGACTGAATAATATTCCATTGTCTGTATATGTCACATTTTTTTGGTCTATTCATCTGTAGATGGACTGGGTTGTTTCACTTTTTGGCTATGGTGAATAGTGCTGCAATGAATATTCACGTACTTCTTGGATCCCTGATTTCAATTCTTTGGGTTTATACTTGCGAGTTTAATTGCTAGGTCATATGATAATTCTATGTTTGACTTTTTGAGGAACTGCCAAACTGTTTTCCATAGTGGCCCCATCATCTTACATTCCCACCAGCAAAAAAGAGGGTTATAATTTCTCCACATCCTCGCCAACGTTTAATTTCCATTCTTTAATTATAACCAACCCACTAGGTGTAAAGTGGAATCTAATTATGGTTTGTTTGCATTTGTCAAATTGCTGATTTTTTTCAAAGAGTCCACATTTGGTTTTGTTAGTGATATCTGCTGTTTTTCTGTTTTTTATTTAATTTATCTCCACTCTAAGCCTTACTATTTGTGTCCTTCCGCTAGCTTTTAGTTTAGCCTGTTCTTCTAGTTTCTCAAGATGTAAAATCAGGTTATTGATCTGAAATCTTTTTTAACATAGGCATTTACAGCTATGAAATTCCTTTGAGCACAGCCTTTGCTGCATATCACAAACATTGCTATGTTTTTTTTTTTCATTTCCATTTATCTCAAACTATTTTCTAATTTCTCTTTAATTTCTTCTTTAACCTATTGTTTCAGAGTGTGTTTTATAGGGGGCACCTGGGCAACTCAGTCAGTTAAGTGTTGAACTCCTGGTTTCAGCTCAGGTCACGATCTCAAGGTCCTGAGGTCGAGCCCCGCATCCAGCTCCACACTCGATGCGAAGTCTGTTTGTCCCTCTCCCTCTGCTCCTCTCCCCGTGCTCTGTCTCTCTCCCTCTAATAATAAATAAAATCTTTTAAATGGAGGGGAAGTGGATGGGAGGATAGGATAATTGGCATTAAGGAGGGCAGATGATGTGCTGAGCACTGGGTATTATACACAATTGATAAATTATTGAACACTACATCTGAAACTAATGATGTACTATATGTTGGCTAATTGAATTTCAATAAAAATAAATAAAATCTTTTAAAAAAGAGTGTGTTGTATAATTTTTCACATATTTGTGATTTTTTTTCAGTTTTCCTTTGGTTAATAGTTTTCAGCTTTAGTCACTGTAGTTAGGAAAGATACTTTGTATAATTTCAATCTTACAATGTTTATTGAGACTTATTTTGTGACCTAACATGTGGTTTATCGTAGGTCATGCTCCATGTGCACTTGAGAATGTGTACTCTCCTGTTGTTGAGGGGAGTGTTCTCTACATGTGTGCCACGTCTACTGGTTTATAATATCATGTCAAGTCCATTATTTCCTTATTGATTTTCTGTCTAGAACAACTATCCATTATTGAAAGTGAGGCTACTGAAGTCTCCAAATATTATTTTAGAAATGTTTATTTCTAAATTCTATTTTAACTGTATTTTGGAACTCAGTTGTTTGGTGCATATGTATGTGAATAATTGCTATATTTTCTTGAAGAATGGGTTGTTGAAGGCTGTAGTCATCAGGTTAAGTGACTTTTGCAAACTGTTTTTGCAAAGACTGTATTCCTTGTCACTTGATGTCACTGACTTCTCTTTAGTTTGTGTTTGGGTAGTGTTTTGACAGAGATGTCCTGGATATCAGAAGCTAAACAAACAAACCATATCTCTGCCAGTCCTTATTGCCAATCTAAGGAGTGGAAAATATTATATCATTTTAAAAATATTATGTCATTTTTATATTAATTTTCCTGATAATTTGTAAAGTTGTCTCTCTTTTTTTTTTCATTTTATTTATTTATTTGACAGAGAGAGAGAGAGATCACAAGGAGGCAGAGAGGCAGGCAGAGAGAGAGGAGGAAGCAGGCTCCCTGATGGGAGCAGGGAGCCCAATGTGGGGCTTGATCCCAGGACCCTGAGATCATGACCTCAGCCGAAGGCAGAGGCTTTAACCCACTGAGCCACCCAGCCACCCTGTCTCTTTCTCCCTAAGTATCTTAGGCACTTTGTCAGAGGTTTAGGTTTTTTTGATTTCCTATTCATTGATTGAGCTCCTTCAGATAGTCTTAATATGAATTCTTCTTTACATATGTTGCAATTATTTTCTTCCACCTGCCAATTTTATCTTAGTGTTTTTTATGGTGCCTGTATTGGAAAGAATTTGGATTACTTTTATGTAATTAAACTTAAGAATATTTCCCCCTACGGCTTCAAATTTTATGTTTTGCTTAATGAGGTCTTTCCTATCAATATTTTCTATGGTAAATCTATATTAAATCTAATTTCTTATACATTAGCTTATTAAATAAATATTCATTTTTGAATAAATATTATTTATTTGTATTTTTATTCCCTCATATTGTACTCTTGATTTTCTTCAAATGTCTGGTGCTTTTTGATTTTTTAAAATCTTCCTTTCTTGGATTCCATTTATATTTATACACTGCAGCCTGCTTGTAGGATCGTGGGGCTGGAAGTTTAACAGTGTGATTTTCCAATGGCTGGTATTTGGAGGGAGCATGTTTTCTGTGCTTTCCGTATGGCCTTACCTATCTGGGGACTCCTTAGCCTCTCCTACACAAGCACCCACATCACTGCCCAAAAGTTTCCATCACCAAGGTGGGAAGGATCAAGTTGTCTGAATTTAGTTCTACTGAAAATCACCTTGGTAGTTGGTCTCTGCACACCTTCCTCCTTCTTTTATCTTTTACTTCTGACATGGAGAAGCCTTAGAAAGACTTTTTGCTTTTTACATCTGTCTTTTCTTTGTGTTCTTTGATCAGCAGTCTCTTCTGTCAAGCTGCCTCTTTCTGCACTTTACTTCCGTGGATTCTTCAATGAGTTTGATTCACCAAGGAGACTACTGTTTACTGCTAATGTTATAGTTTTGTTTGCTCTAATACCATTTTTTTTAATCTAGAAGTAAAAGATATAGGTATGTGCTCTTGGATTAATATCCTGATCTAATTTCCTATGTATTGTCTTATTCTTACTAGATATCTTTGTAATAGGACTTGAGTCTCCTTAAAAGATTAGATTTAGTAAAATATGGTAAATAATACATAAAGGAATGAGAAGAGGAGAATGAATAAAAATTGAAAGAAAAAACAAGAAATTAGTTTGGTTTCTGCAGGATTTAGACCTTTGGTATGTCTGGGACTTAGTCCTGAAAAGGGAAGGAAAAGTCAAGATCTGTCAGGAAACTGACCTTTGACTCACCCAGAAGTTTTCTGGGGATGGTTTTCATAGTAACTACAACCTTGTGAGTGGAAAGATGCTTAGCTAGAGTTTCCAGAAGATTATACATTTCCCCCTCTCAATGGGTGGTTCTACCAGAATCAGAAATTTCTACAAGGATAGAATCATTGGCAGCTGGGTATCTCAGACAGGACTTTTAAAATCATGGAAACCTTGGCTTTCAGTTGGAAACGCACAGGCAGGTCTCCACATTAGTATGTTTGCATATCCTTTGCTAGCCAATAAAATTCATAGCCTTGACTGTGTCTTTGGGCACCTTTTGCTATTTCCATGACTGTCCCACCATGAGAGTACTTAAACCATTTGACATAAAACATTCTTCTTTGGAATAAAGGAGATGCATATTTGGAGCTTGTTTTCCCATTAATCAGAAAACTCAATCTTATGATAGAAGTGTAAGAATACTGAATACACTGGTCATTCAGAGTTTGACTCTTCCTGGAAAAAATTAAAAAAAAATGTTTGATGTTATACAGGCAAACCCCAACATTGCAGATATTCTTTGTAACTCCTGTGGTAGACATTTTGATGTCTTTTCCTATTTTAGCTCCAAATTACGCTCTTTATGACATGTTTATACTCCTATTATTCTATGTTGATAGTTCTATAACTGCATTATCAGCATAACATTTATCTTCACATTGTAGTATATGTTCTGTGACAGAAGGACATGTGCCAAACTTGCCTTAAGGAAACAAGTCTGTAGGTAGGCCAGGACCGATGAAGTGGTCTATAAATAACCACTGAATTTTCTTGCCAGTAAATGAACAATTAATTATGTCACCTTTTGTGGGTGTCACGGTGAGGTTGCCAGCTGCTGACTTTTGCTCTAGGGCTTTTGACTTGACCCCTTCTGAAAGTAACTAATTTTAGATGAGCAGGAGATCCAGAGGCTGCATCATACAGAGAAAACAGAAAAATGTCCACAATGAACCTCAGATTCACAGTATCCTCATAATAAGACATGATAAAATGCAACGCTCAACCAAGGAATTAAAGGACTCTTTGATCAGGAATTATCCATTCCAATTATAGGCCTTCAGTTATTTCCAAAATGACTCCTAGAAATCCAATTATTCTTTATTTATTCATCTATAAAACAGTGAAAGGAGATGCTAATGTTCCCTTTAATAGGGTTAAAGAGAATTAAGAGAAAAATTAGTTGCTAAAGAAAACTGCTGAGATGGGACGTAATTCAGATATAGTTCTTGACACATTCACATGCATTTAACAATAGCTCACATGTTCAAATCTCAGTCTACTTTCAAGTATGGCTCAGTGTTTTCACGACTCAGTAGCTTTATGATTTATTATTTTTTCCAAGTTCTAATCCACATTGTATCCCTGAGTTACTTCTGAGCAAATGTCTTTTTTGTTATGTGCTTCAATAAATCCCACCACAGAACTGGGTTTACAATAGAAACTGCTTAAAAGAAGAAATGAGTTCAAAACTTGAATTAAGTTTCCTCAGGTAAAAAGAAGCTTTTTTTTTTTTTTTCCTCCTTAAAGAAACTTGTTGAGCATGTGCCCACTCTTAAGGCAACTAAGCCTGAACTTGAAAATAATTGACCAAGCTATAACATGAGGAACTGGCTGGGCCCCAGAGGGAAATCAATCAAGGGCTATTGTGAGGTTGTGATGTGCTTACTTCTCCTGTGGGGTGGGAAAGGTAGTTCTTGGATCATGGTGGCGAATCAATTTTGTTTTCATCCTTTTCAGTGCTGATTCTTAGGAGCAGGAGCATAACATCTTGACCCTCCTCAGGCAGAATTGAGCCCTCCTTCTAGATTCATCCAGGGCTTTGTACCTCCCTTGTTTCAGCCTTCTTGAGCTGCAAGGAAATGCAGCAGTAAGACTGAGGACCTTGGAGACAAAGAAATGTGGCTACTAATTAACTGTATAACTTAAGACAAGATGTTTTCAAGGCTTCATCAGTAGGTGAGGGTTAATAAAGACTCCCCCTAAGGTTTGTTGTGAGAATTAAAACGTGCCAGTAGATAAAAAAATCCCCCAGTGAAGTGTCTGGCACCTGACAGACACACAGTCAATAATAACTGGATGCCATTTCTGCCATAAGATGAGAGAGAGAGAAGTTGGGTCAGAACCTCACTCTGCGTAGCTTGAGAAATATGAAAAGAAAATAGATATCTTATTGCTGCATCAGCCACAGTCATGGAGTGGCACAATTTCATGTACAATCCTTAAAAATTGTTAACAAGAGAAAGAAGAGGAAAAGTGCAGAAGTACTCAAAGCGCGGGGATGTTCCCATTGTATTTTCTCCCCATAAGCAATGCAAAGGGAAAAGTAGGTGGATGGGGCGCATCCTGACAAATCTTGCTCATGTGTTCTAAGTAAAAAGTAAAGTCAAGAGCATGACAATTGTAACCAGCACTGTGGCTCTGAAAGTGTTAACTAATGCAGTTTACATGGGAGAAAAACAGCTGTAAAAGTGAGAATAGAGGATATTAGATTACTTTTATCTGCAGATGATAGGACTGTATACTCTGAGAACTCATGGGGATTGTCTGAAACACTATGAGAAATAAAAAAGAAAATTCTGAAAATTCCCTGGATGCAAAATTCATATTAAAATCATTACTTTTCTTATATACCAACTATAAACAGAAAATTTAATGAAGGAAATATCCCATTTACAATACCAAGAAAAAGATTTTTTTTAAAGGAACAAGAAATATTCAGGGTTTACAAGAAGGAAACTTTAAAACTCTTCTGAAGATTACAAGAAAGATTTAGAAAAATGGTCAGAATTGATTCCTGGATGGAAAGTCTCAATATTATAAAGATATTATCTTCTAAAATTTATCTATGAAGGCTGTGCCATCTGAATTAGAATACCAGTGAGATGTTTTGAGGAAAACGTTATAGAATGATAGTTTTTGAGAAGTGGATGTATAAAATTGCTGTGGTGATTCTTCAAAATAAGAAAAAAAATTGATAGCTTCAGTGGAACAATATCCAAAATCTAGAAAATATTCATCCAGGTAGACACAGATATGTTACATATAATAAAGATGACATCTCATTCAGTGGGAAAACATGGATTAGTTAAAAAAAACAAGCTCTGCAAAAAAGGAGTTGACTTTTGGGTGGAAAACTTGGATAGCTACTTTGGTTTCAGTATAAATTTGAGAACTATTAATTGTGTGAGTGTAAAAACTAAAACCTTAGAAATATTGTAAGAAAATGTGGATTGCAAAAAAAAAATCACTGAATTTATAAAGGAAATATTGGTAAAAGTAACTGTAAAAGTTAAAAACTAAGCCATGGCAAAAACATGGTAATATGGAAAATCAAACTAAACTGCANATCACTGAATTTATAAAGGAAATATTGGTAAAAGTAACTATAAAAGTTAAAAACTAAGCCATGGCAAAAACATGGTAATATGGAAAATCAAACTAAACTGCACAAAATTTTATAATATGTGTAATAATCTTATAAAAATGACTAAAAGCAAATATTTCAGTCATAAATTCAGTAATTTTACAGAAAGTAAGATAAACTATTAATAAATATAAAGACACTCAGCCTCACATATTAAATGAATAAAAATAAAATTAGATAGCATTTATACCTATCAAATTGGAAAAAGCAAATATAATTGATAATACTAATTCCATCTAGAGTCTTGGAATATGGGCACTTCCATATGCTTAAAATCCAAACTATACCACTTTGGAATGCAATGTGGCAATATCTAAGTTTTAAATTCATACACCCTTTTACCCAACGATTCCATTACCAGAGTTAGTCCTAGGAACATTCTTGCAAAACTGTACCATGATATGGAATATAGTTTTTAACAATTAAAGAAATTAACATTAATATAACCTACAGGGTACTAGTTAAATAAAACATAATATATCCAAACAACAACAAAATTATATTNTATTCTTGCAAAATTGTACCATGATATGGAATATAGTTTTTAACAATTAAAGAAATTAACATTAAATAACCTACAGGGTACTAGTTAAATAAAACATAATATATCCAAACAACAACAAAATTATATTCAGCTTTAATAAGTGTGATATATTGGTATATACTATTACTAAGTTTTCAAAATGTATTCATAAATGATAAAAGCCAGGCACAGATCTTTATTTTAACTTAATTATCTCTTTAAAGGCACTTAGATGAAGAGGAGATTTGGACACACTGAGATATACAAGGAAATGCACAGAGGAAATGACACGTGAGGACACATGAGGACACTGGGAGTGTGTGGCCATCTACAAGCCAGGAGAGAAGCCTCAGAAGAAACCAATCCTGCCAGCACCTTCATCTCGGACTCCTAGCCTCCAAAACTGTAGAAAATAAGTTTCTGCTGTTTAACCACCCAGTCTCTGGTATTTTGTTGAGGCCATCCTAACAAATTAATGCACTGTGTATCCTGCAACGTTTCTGTAATTGCGTCATATTTCCAGGAGGTTTTTGTTTTGTTTTATTTTGCTGTGTCGATTCTTTTGGATTTTCTACTTCTGTTTTGAATCTTTCTGATTTAAAAAAATTAGAAAAAAATAACTAATGTGTATATTTTCAATAAATAATAATAGACATCATTATCTTCCTGAATTCTGCTGTTTCCTCCATATAAGTATGTACACGTTGAGGGTAGCATATAGTTATGTCCTAGTTCATGGACTGACACTTAGTATGTCTCCAATATGTGTTTCATTAATGAATGAATGAGAGTTCAAATAGGCTGTTTGCTCCCAATTTTCTGAAAAGTTTTTGGGAAACTGACCTTTACGGAGATCAGAAAGTTGCTGAAATATGCAAAAGTCAAATGAGAGGATGGAACCTATTGGCAGGAAGTTCCCCTCCCCTTTTTCTAGCTGCTCTTGGAGAGAAAATCCTCCTGTGAGCTCTATTGTTCACAGGAAAGGACTAGGTTTTATAGAACATAGAAAACGGAGGTTTCACTTCCTGAACTTTCGGATTTATATTTCTCCAGTCTCCCTGTGTGTTCTTGGCCAAGGAGACATGAGCTGAGCAGAGCATGTGCCTTTAATGTTTCCAGTGGTTAAAGATAAAAAGGAAACATATCTGGCACATACAAGCAGAAGGTAATGGCAGAGGTTTAACTCACTAAGTGCATTTCCTTTTTCTGTATTTGGGTAAATTGCTTCTATTACAGCTAGATTGTTTGTATCCTTATGCTCAAAGGTTCATGGTTAATTGGAAAGTAGCAGAGTTTGACACACGGTTGGTGCTCAAAATTAGGAAATGATGTGTGAATGAATCACTTAGTGCAGAATCAAGGCACACTCGGTTTGGACTTTTTACTTTTTAAGCTTTATTCTTTTAAAGACATTTGTGTGGCTTTGCTGCCTCTAGGACTGAACAAAGAAGTCTGTTTTTATGGACTGAGGAGGCAGACATCTAGTTTGTCAAAGATGACTAAAATAGATGTCTGCCTTNCTCTAGGACTGAACAAAGAAGTCTGTCTTTATGGACTGAGGAGGCAGACATCTAGTTTGTCAAAGATGACTAAAATAGATGTCTGCCTTAATAAAAAGAGAAATTATTAATATGACTAAAAATAATCTAGAAGCTACAAAATTATTTCCTGGTGAAGAAAGACCTTATGAATTATTGTCAGTTTGAGTGTCTTTACTGTATCACCCCTTCCCTGCTTTTTAAGAGAGCTAGAGAGGAATATGGCAGAATTAATGACATTCTTTATCTACTAGACAGACAAATGATGTCTTCTGAAATATAATTGCCTGGATTTTGAAGTTAAAGCTAATTAAAAAGGAGCTGTGGTTGGAACTTTTCTGGGTAAAGCAAACTATAGCCATAGAAAGGCAATAGTTCCAAAAATAAAACCATTCACTGTATGTCTTCTGTCTACAAGGCAAGCCCAACAGAAATGAAGACTCTAAGACCTTTCCTCTACAATCCATCCTCTTGTCCGTCAGTGCAAAGTTGGTATNCACCTGTCATCGGATATCTAACTGTATGTCTTCTGTCTACAAGGCAAGCCCAACAGAACTGAAGACTCTAAGACCTTTCCTCTACAATCCATCCTCTTGTCCGTCAGTGCAAAGTTGGTATATACTTGGAATCTCTTCTCAACAAAACTGAATGCCAATGAGGCACAAGCATCCACACTAGATACTTCAAGAGATGCAGAGAAAATCATGACAAGATGAGACCTCATGATCTCCAAAACTTACAATGTAGTCAATGGATGTAACTTCTTTCTAATAACAGGTGCCAAGGGAAGAGCCTGCTCCCCAGGGTCTTGGGAGATCCTCTGGTGAGGTGCACTGAGAAAATATTACATTTCTATTGGTATTCATTTTTATTTAAGTTTTTAACATTCCTACTTCTGTGTTTATTTTATAAATATGAGTGTTATGGACCCCTGAGTGGCTCAGTTGGTTAAGCATCTGCCTTCAGCTCAGGTCAAGATCCCAGGACCTGGGATCGAATCCCGAATTGGACTCCCTGCTCAGCAGGGAGCCTGCTTTTCCCTCTTCCTCTGTCCCTCCCCTTTGATTGTGCTCTCTCTCTCTCTCACTGTCTCCCTCTCAATATAAATAAATAAAATATTAAAAAATATGAGTGTTATATCAATACATTAGTAACTGTTGATAATTTATACCAGACATGAATTGGGGGTTGGGGGGGTGGGAGGTTGTTTTACTGATAGAGGCACATATTAAAAACGTTCTGGACACCACTGGTCATAACTATTACTGTGTTTTATGCACTACCTTAAAAAATCATCAGTGTATAGCAACAGGCTTAGGACAGTGTAGCATTATATTAGGTGTGTAGANACTTATTTTATGTGAGTGGGAGGTTGTTTTACTGATAGAGGCACATATTAAAAACATTCTGGACACCACTGGTCATAACTATTACTGTGTTTTATGCACTACCTTAAAAAAATCATCAGTGTATAGCAACAGGCTTAGGACAGTGTAGCATTATATTAGGTGTGTAGATAGAGGGGTAACAATTACAGAAAGAGGTAGAGGAGGCTTGTTTCCAGATATCAGATAACTATCACAAAATCTGGTACTTTCAATCAAAATTCCATCTGATAAAATCACAATTAGATGCAAAGCAAAATAGAGACTATTTTTCTTGTTGCTTAACCTGGCAACTAGAAGTTCCCTGCCTTCTCTCACTTACTCAGTGCTTTCCCCCCCAAACTGCAGGAAGCTGCTGGTGGGTAGATGATGTTTTGCTTGGGGATTTTGTGACCTTTATGCCAACTACATGATTCCAAATGCAAACTTTAATAGCATATATATTTTTCAGGGGCATCTGGGTGATGCAGTCAGTTAAGCATTGGACTCTTGGTTTAGGCTCAGGTCCTGGTCTCAGGGTCGTGGGATTCAGCCCCATCTCCTGCTCTCCACTCAGAGGAGTCTGCTTAAGACTCTCTCTTCCTCTGCCTCCTTTCCTCCTCAAATAAATAAATCTTTAATTTTTTTTAAGATATACGTTTTGCAGAAGAGATTGGGAATCTTAGATATCAACATAAGTGCTCTATTGCTCATCCATAAAAATTTGTCAAACAAATGTAATTATCAGAAACTTTTTTTGTTTGGAATACATACATCATTTGCAAAACTGTTATCAACAATGTTAAGGGAATAAAATCACCTGATCTAGTTCTAATAATTTATAAAAGATGTACTTTTATAATTCTCTATGTCACTTAGTCCTTGCACTTTACTTAGTCTCTCTGGATAATCATGTCTTCTTCTGTAAAACATAAAATTTGGTTGCTTGAGCTGAACTCGGTTTCCTTTTGCTCTGACCCATTGTTGTTTTAGGAGAACTTGTTTAGGTATTTGTTTTTTTATGTATTTGCTTCAATATATATGGAATATTATTCTTGGCAGTATTTCAATTTGTATTGACTAATTTTTTTTAAGGAACTAAAATAGTATAGCTATTTAATTGACTTAATGTCATATAAATACCATGAAAAAATTGTGCAAAAATATATGTAAATAATTTTAATTACATGGGAAAGTGCTCACAATATGAAAGAAGTTGGATATTAAATACAACGTGATCTCAACAGGCACATATTATTTCTTGAAATGAGACAAACAGGCACTTATCATGAGATGAGCAGGCACATACATATATTATAATAAATGTCTCTGAGTTATTCAACTATTCAATTTTAATGTTTACATTTTTCTATATTTCCCAAATTTTCTACATTTATCATGTAATACTTTTTCATTATACTAAAACCAGTTATTTATTTCTTTAATATCTCATGGCCAATTTTGTTTCAGTTCATTTCAAAGGTAAAATATCTGCATAGCTAGTAAACAAGTTAAACATGTAAATTTAGGAAATGTAAGATCCTAAAAAATCCTAGAGTTCTACTAAATTTTTAATAAAAAATATCTCTTTGCCAAGTTTTTAGTCTCGCCAAATATTTATAGTTATACTGACATTCTCCACCTCTGTCATCTGGCTAACAACTATTTTTATTTTCTTTAGTATTTGTTATCTCTCTCTCTCTCTCTCTTTAGATTTTACTTATTTGTTTGACAGAGTGTGAGAGAGAATGAGCAGAGAGAGCTGCAGAAGGAGAAGGAGAAGCAGGCTTTCCACTGAGCAGGGAGACAAATGCAGGGCTTGAACCCAGGATGTTGGGATCATGACCTGAGCCAAAGGCAGATCCTTAACCGAGACACCCAGGTACCCCAAGTCAATTACCTCTTAATCAATTATTTTTGTTTCCTTTGAACTGAATTAATTTACCAAAATCTTTCAGTAAGGCATGTGGGAGGGGAATTAATATTGAATGACTATATGACCTCATTGGGAATGTGTATATTTGGTGATATCCTTAGACCAGGAAAACAGAAGAATTTTACCTGAAAATTGTATCAGAGATGAAAAATTATATATCAGATGTTTAAAGAATGTTTAATTAAAAATCATATGCAGAAGGAGACAAACCATAAGAGACTCCTAATCTCACAAAACAAACTGAGGGTTACTGGGGGGTGGGAGGGTAGGGATAGGGTGGATGGGTTATGGACATTGGGGAGGGTTTGTGCTTTGGTGAATGCTGTGAAAGATGTAAGCCTGATGATTCACAGACCTGTACCCCTGGGGCAAATAATAATAATAATAATAATAATAATAATAATAATAATAATATAAAAGTAAGGAAGTGGTTCAAGATACAGCTTACTAAAAATAAAATAAAATAGAAACCATATGCAATGAATATATTCTTCAAATACTGTGAGCAATCTAATTTTGGTTCCTTAAATCTTTTTTTTTTGAGTCTTTTTTGAATGATTAACCATAGTGCTGAGGAATACAAGTTTATCTGAATCAGTTGTGAAGTATGTTGTAATTAACTGATCATAAAATACTTTGCAATAAAAAAAAAGATTCTAAGGTGGTTTTTTTTTTTTTAGGATTTTATCTATTTTTGAGAGAGAGAGAGAGAGGGAGAGAGGGAGAGTAAGCACAAGTGGGAAGGTGCAGAGGGAGAGGGAGAAGCAGACTCCCTGCTGAGCAGGGAGTCTGACATGACACAGAATTCAATCCCAGGACTCTGAGACCAAGACTTGAGCCAGAGACACACACTCAACCACTGTGCCACCCAGGGGCCCTGATTCTGAGTTTTTCTTATAGTAGAATCACTGTGACTCACACACATCTTCATATGCTTTATTGAGTGGAAGGAAAGGACTGGAATTACAGCTATGGCTGGGATTTTCAAAAAAATTTCAGAGCACCTATTACAAGACATTGGTTGGATCTCTGGCATCATTTCCAAATGTGTTTCTCATGTATATAGGTGGAGGGGGTAGGGAATTGTGAAATAATGCCCAGTATAACATCATAAGAAATTACCAAGTTCAGGTTTATGTTCAGGGTGTTGCTATAATTGCCTTCTAACTGGTTTCTCTACTGCTTTTCTTCCCCTTCCAGTTATTGTTCACATAGCAACCAGGGTGATCTTTAAAAAACGTAAATCAATTAAGCCACTTTCCTATTTACGGCCATCCAGAAGCTAATCACTGCTTTAAAAAAGTACTCATTATGATCATAATTTGACCCCTACTTTTGTCTTGGACTTCTCCTCTACCTGTTTATACATCAGTCACTGTCTAAGCTCTGAAATTGCTAAAGCCATTGAAGGAAGGGTCAGCAAATGGTGCTGGTATAATTGGATATCCATGGACTACATAATGAACCTTGATCTAACCTCACACCTTGTACAAAATTAGCTCAGAAATGGATCACAGACTTAAATATAAAAAATAAAACTATAAAACTTGGGGGAGATAACACAGAAGAAAATCTTAAGGACCTTGGGTGTGGTGAAGAATTCTTAGATATGATACACAAAGCATACTATAAAAGGAAAAATTGATAAGGTGGGCTGCATCATCATTAAATATTTTGCTCTGCAAAAGACCTTTATAAGAGAATGGAAAGACAAATTTCTACAGAATAGCATAAAATATTTGCAAGTCACATATCTGGCAAAAGACTCACATCTAGAATATATAAAGAACTCTAAAATTTCATCACTAAAAACAAAGCAATCTAATTAGAAAATGGGAAAAACACATGAGAAAACATTTCATCTATGAGAATATGTGGATGGCAAATAAGAATATGAAGCTATGTCTAGTATCACTAGTCATTAAAGAAATGCAGGCTAAAACTACAATGAGATCACTACACTATTAGAACAGCTAGAATAAATAGTGGCAATAGAAAATGGGGACAAAGGATGTGAAGAAACTGGATCATTCATACATTTCTGGTGGTAATTTTAAATGGTATGGCCAATCTGGAAAATAGTTTGGCAGTTTCCTACAAAACTAAACATACAAATACCTATGACCAAACAATCATACTCAAGGGTGTTTGCCCAACAGAAATGAACATTTAGGTCTGCATAAAAACCTGTATACGTTTGTTTACACCAGCTGTATTTACGATAGCCAGGAACTGGAAGCAACATAAATGCCCCTCAATAGATGAGAGCAAACCATGGCACATCAGTACAATGGAATCCTACTCAGCAATACGAAGATACAAAATCTTGGTACACATGACTTGGCTAGAACTCAAGAGGTCACAGATTGTATTATTTTATGATATACCATTCTCATAATGACAAAATTTCAGAGACAGAGATTAGAGGTGCGGGGTGCTGGGAAGAGGAATGTAACTCTAAAGGGGAGCATATGAAGATCTTTGTAGTGACGGGACAGTTCTGAGTCTGGATTGTGTTAGTGGGTGCACACTGCACAAGGTGAAATGATGCAAACATCACACCAATGTAAAATTCCCAGCTTTAATATTATTCTGTAATTACGTTAGCTGTAACTAAGGGGGAAAATGACAGAAAGGTACCTAGAACCTCTTTACATTGTCTTGACAACTTCCTATGAATCTACATTTACTGAAGAATAAATTTTAAGGACTTCATTTGATTATTGTAGCAATTGTTTTATGAATCTTCCTCAGATAATTGATACCGGTGTTTCAATTAAGGTCATTCTAGATATTCTAAATATGAGCCACTAGAAAACTGTTTCTTTACATTTATATGTTAACCTTTTATGTTTCATATAGAAACATTTGCATGTGTTTGTGATTAATACTCCTGCAGTAGTATGTACACACAATCTCTAGCCTGCTGTTTCTAAGTTTACAGTTGTATCATGTTATAAATTGTGTTATTTTACAGAGCATTGTGCATGCCTATGGCTTCACGTGCAAGTATTCACATGTGAATACCTATAACTAATAGATAGCAATTATACATGATACACTATAATATCTGAGGTTTCATTTAATTGTACAAATGGAAATGAGTGTAGGTACCTAAAAATATTTTTTAGTATTTCTTTAAGAAATCAGTATTTTTTATGGCAACAGCATGTATATTAAGTAGAATTGATCATTTTTATTTATTTTATTATCTTATGTTTTAATTGTAGTAAAATATATATAACATATACTTTACCCTCTTTACCATTTTTATTTGTTCAATTTAGAATCCATCTTTTAAAATTATTTTTATTTAGTATGCTTAGTGTTGACACAAAGAAGTGACAAAAATGTATACTGGAGTTACCGTCTGAGACAGATTTTTCTCATCAATGCTAATATCTTTCTGGAATCAGGGAACTTTTACAGGGGACCTAAAAGTAGCAAAGATATAAAGAACAAGAGAAAAGATTCTCCTGTAGATAGAGTGATTTCTTTGTTGTCCGTAGGAGGGGTTTGAAGAAATTCAAAAGTAATAC
Organism: Ailurus styani; assembly: GCA_002007465.1. Lineage (NCBI taxonomy): Eukaryota > Metazoa > Chordata > Mammalia > Carnivora > Ailuridae > Ailurus > Ailurus styani. Next base: position 115,593 of record LNAC01001550.1, read on the forward strand.
GATCAGATTAGATAAGAAACAGAAGGACTCAAGAAATAAAATAACAAAAATAAACAATTACAAAAAAAATCACTGATCTGCTGTTTTCTCCTCCCAGTAAATTTGACACCGTTAACCCTTGTAAACTTTTGCAAAATGAAACGATCCCTTCAGATATAAATACAATGGGTCCATATAAAGTACATAAGGAATGCTATTTCACACGTGTAAAATGTTTGCTGGCCATTTCTTTAAATTCAATGATTCCCCCCTCCCCATTCTTTCCCCCTCAGTCCCCCCTCATTCTTAAATATTAAATGTAGTATTTAGATTCACTGGTGAGAGCAGGAAAAAACACAGGGAAGTAGGCAGTTCAATCAAACTACCAGTTTCCTTTGAAATTTGGTTCCCAGGTAGTTGTTTATCTCAGAGATTAGCATATTAACTTTGAATGTGTGACACCAGCTTTCATCTAGATGGTGATCAAACTAAAGTAATATACACAGACAAAAGCAGTTGCACTCCAAGCACAGACTTCAAAGTGTCCTCTGCGGGCGTCTTTTACTGCTTCTAGTGCTCATTTCCTTTCTGGACCACAGACCAACTGAGCAAAACAGTTTGGTAAGGTAGCCTAAGGCCAAATGCTAAGACAAAGGAAAAAAACTCATAATATTGTAAGCATTGGGTATGCAGTTTTGGGAATTATTCATACTAATTGCTTCCTTGTCTCTTCCATCCTTAAGGTGCATTCTGACCATTAATTAAGAGGTGGAGTTGTAACTCAAAACACACTCCCCTGCTACCGAGTAGCAGCTATGTAATTATTTATTGCTGGGCAACAAGCCATCCAAAACATAGTGACTTAAAATAACAACTGCTTATTTAGTTGTGATTCTGTAGTTTGGCAGTTTGGGCTGGGCTCCGCTGGGTGGTTCTTGTAAGTCTTCACTGGGCACATCTGACCTTTGCTGAGCTTGCTTTTATACAAGTACATGATCAATGAACGGGTCCACCCACTGATACAGGATGGCTTCACCTGAGATGGACAGGATATTTGGCGCCTTCTTCCACGGGGTCTCTCATCCTTTAGCAGGCTAGTCCAGGCTTGTTCACATGGTGGTCACAGAGTTCCAATCACTACATAAAGGGCAAACCGCAAAAACAACAGGTTCTCAATTTCCCCTCTTATCGCATTGGCTGAAGGAAGACATGTGCCCCACAGTAAAATGGTGGTGGGGTGGGTGGAGGGGAGCGCACACTTGTGAAAGGCAGGGAAATGGGAAGCAAGAACAAATTAGAGTCGTTATGGTAACTGATAGATGAAAGAAGCTTCGATGCATGGACTTTAGGGAGAAGACATAAAACGAACTTCGTAACTTGGTATCTTAACATTTCAGATTTCGGTGAAAAACTAAGGATATAGCCCATTGAAAAAGAAAAGTCCAGTTTAAAGAAAAATCACAGAAGTATTATAGGGAAATAAGAGATAAATAGCTCTGATTTCCCACATGAGAAAATGATAAGCCAGATTTTCTACTTTAGAATCTCAAGTAGCTAATTTTAAATTCTGAATCTGGATTTTAGTAACAAGAAGCAAATGGTAAGACAACATTGATATGAGATACTTAGTTTTTAATAAAATATGAAATTGCAATTTCTATTTTAATGTTTATTATAATTTACTAGGCTGTTCTAAGAAAACATTTTTAGATTTAATTTTAACAGCAATTCTGAGTCATGACACATTATTGTTATTATTACTGTTATTCTTGTTTGTACAAAGGAAACTAAGGTTCAAAAAAATTAAGTGATTAGTCTGCAAATCATATAGCTAAGTTAAAAGAGCTCAACAGCTATTGTTTTGACTGTTTTTGAGTATTTTAAATTGAAAGAATGTTTTTATCTTGTAAATACATACCAAATGATGTGTTCTGAATTTATTCTAAATCACAGTTCAGATTAACTCTATCTTATAATTTCAGTATCAATAATCAGCTGAGGACATTTTTGTTTTCAATTTTTAACAAAGAGCAAGTCACTCATTTTCAATTCTCGTCAACTTTAAAAGCGTTATTTTCTTCTTTTCTCTCTCCTTTTTTTAAAGTTGAGAGTTGTTTTGACTGATAATGAGACTTAGAATGCAATTTTCTTATCACATGACAATAAAAGCTGCTATTTCTTTTAACATTAATAAGTCAAAATACATATTTCCCTTCCATATTCATTTAATTATAACTTACAATTATGCCATGGAAACCAATGTACTTTGACTCTTGATTCAGTGCTCTTTTTACTGTAACATGTTCATTGTGTATTTAAAATTCATTCAGCCAAAGCATAATCTCTTTTAATACATAGCTATGGCAATGGATTTTGAGGCTGATCCATGTCTTCTGCAACATACACACAGAGAAAGGCTGAATCTTTCCCTTCTTCAGACTCTCCTAACATTATCTACATGTAGCTAATTTAGCAAATACTTATCACTTCATTTTATTATCAATTTTGTGTGCGTTCTTTCCTTAAAGAGGAAGGAAGTTTGCTTCATTTATCTTTGTGGTAGTGCCTAGTATAGTGCTGTAGCAGGTATTAGATGGATGCTGGTTGAATTGAATCTTCATCTTCCATAACCATAACTGTACAAAATGATGACTAAACTCAGATCAACAGATAATGTGATCATTAATCATCAGACCCCAGTGCAGTCATCTTTTAATGCAAGCCTGACCAAGGAAGAGAAAGAGGATAACTTTAGAATTACTTTCAATGGTAAATATTGGGTGTGTGAGCTAATGCCTCAAATTATTGCTATTTCTCAAGGGTAAATTTAATAAATAATCCACCTTTGATGATTATAGTTCAATAAATTTTATTATTTGGAAAGGTTAAACCACATGGAAATGGATCACCTGACATTTCTCATGTACCGAGTCAGCCTGCTGCATATACTTGTGAGTAGTCCCTTAAATTTAGAGAAACAAATGGAGGTGGGGAAATACCAAATATATGTTCATGAATAAATACTGTCGATTCTAACTGAGGTCTCCAGCTTTCACCTCACATGAAGAAGTGTTGAGAAGAGAAAAGAAAGTGATGATAAGAAAGGAAAAGTGGTAGGAAGAAGCCAGAACTGTGAAAAGTCGTAGAGCTATGAACAAGACCAACACTTGGAAAGCATCAGGTTTGCCCTCATAATATACACATCAGAGATGCCGGTCCTCTTTCAGCTCCTCTTCCCGTAGTCCCAGGCTTGTGGTCCATCAATGTGAACTATCCATCTCCAGGGTTCTGAACCCAAGTCTCTGTCCATACCAGCCAGAAGAATTGGCAGGAGGCAGCTCTGAAATTCAAAGTGAACGAAGCTCTGTCTCTGAAGGTAGCCTGGATAACTAGCTCAACGGATTGGCAGCTGGCCATGGTAGATTGTACGTGGGAGGGTGCTGGATAGATCTTTTATTCTAGGAGCTGGAACAGAGCACAGTGCCACTTTGGCAGGAGACACTGTTTCCTGGGCTGGCTCCATCTAACTGAGAGAAAGGGTGGCCACAGGTTCAGGCATTATACTTTTGTAGATGTAATATCAATCGTGGCTTCCTTCTAAGTCCCCCCTTTAAGGTCCTATCACCTCTGATTTTAAGTCCTTGACCGTGTGATACTATCTTCTTTCTCAGAGAAGAAAAAAATACACTTTAAAGGAATCAATATTCCTTTATTCCAGACAAAAGTCTGGAGGAGGAAGATTGGTTGGAAGTTCACGGCTTTGAAGGGAGTTTTTGCCTAATAAAACACCAAAGACACTTAAAAAACACTTAAAATACAGCACACAGAGAAAAAATGCATAAAATGTTAATATATAGATTAATTAATTGTTATATTCCAAACATCCTTGTATCATGACCGAGGTCAAGACACAGTACATTTTCTGTACCCCAGAAGCCCTCTCAGTACCCACTATAATCACTATTTTTTTTTTTTTGAAAGAGAGAGAGAGAGAGAGAGTTGGCAGATTGGTATTGGAGGGGAAGGGCCAGGGGAAAGGGAGAGAGAGAATCTTAAGCAGACTCCATGCCCAGCACAGAGCCCAGCGTGGGGCCCAACATGACACTCCATCTCATGACACTGAGATCATGACCTGAGCTAAAATCAAGAGTCAGACACTTAAACCAAGAGCCTGCCAGGTATCTCTATAATCACTATTTTGTCATCTAACTCACCTCTTTCAGAATTGGCAGATGTCCCACAAAGAAAGTCAGTCCCCACAGGGGAAGCTGTTAATTCCTCACTATCATGTAAAAGTATTCAGATGTTTTCAAGCTGATGTTTTTGGTCCAGGTTTTAAGTAGTCTGTAATGGAAAAGTCATTCCAAAATGATCTAGTTAGTACTCTATTACTTAAGTAAAACCCACAGAAGTCTCTTTTTGGTATTTATTCATTTTTTGTCTCATGCTGATCCTTCCTCTTAAAGATGATCAAGGTGTCTCTCTGACATCTGTTCTGTTCAGCCAATATCAATAACACACATTTTAATCTATGGCAGGGCTTTCTATTACCTGGAGAAGAGAAAATTGATGTCCAAAGAGATGTGTTTTTAAAGGAACTCATATTTCCTGATTAGTATAGACCTCTTGACACTGGAAAAATCAATCATAATTTGAAAAGTGAGATTAAAGTGCTAAAATAATTTAAATGGCATTTTCCTTCTGGTTCCTATTCCAGTTCTATGGAAAAGTCCAAATGTACAGCTAGGCCTATCCAGAATTTTTCATATTCAAATTCCTATCTGGGATAGAAATCCAAGGATTATACAGAATGAACAATTTCTTTTCGATGGTGGTCTTGTTCATAGCTCTACGACTTTTCACAGTTCTGGCTTCTTCCTACCACTTTTCCTTCCTTATCATCACTTTCTTTTCTCTTCTCAACTCTGCTTCATGTGAGGTGAAAGCTGGAGACCTCAGTTAGAATCGATGGTGCATTTGGGTCACATGGGGTTGTCCTGGAGAAGGCTCTGAGAGACCCTTTTTTTATTTTGTGAAAGAAATAAAAAAAGAGTGCTTCTTAGAGGAACTGCAGCCATAACTACACTTAATGAGGTTTACAAAACTGTAAATTTCTTCCGAGTAGGCTGCTGAAGCTCCATGGAGCCACTATAGGAAAAGATTCCCTACAACCTTTCTTCAGCTTCCCTAAAAACTTAATGCCGAATCTCAGACAGTACACAGATAATACCCTCCATCTTCTTCCTCAAATCTTCCTAAAAGAGGAGTATATGAGTTCCAATCCTAAGGAACTTTCCACTGCAATATTTTTTTTTCATGTGCCAGATCCTTTATTAGATAGTGGGGTGATAATGGTGAGTGAGAGAGTCCCAGGTCCCCATCCCAAACAAGTATAAAATCACCATAAAGCAGGACAAAAAGTCCCTCTGATACTATAGTTTGAGCATAGGCTCCAGAGCCTGGACAATACTGCTGTTTTTATCACTCCCTCTAGACACTGTGATTCCAGTATTAGGTCAATCAGCCCCAACCCAGCTAAAACCACTCCATTTGTGGATTTTCTAAGATGTTTGGGAAGGGCAAAGAACCTGCTTCCTCCATTACAATTTTGAAAGGAAAAGATATGGAACCAAGCAGGTATAAAAGTGACTTTACAATTTCAATATACACAGTGTTTTCCATATCTGCATCAGGTATCTTTTCTTATGGGGGGGAACACTGGTTCCATCTGACCTAGAGACAGGGACTCAGGCATCATCTTTTTTAATTTTTATTTTTTGTGTATGCATAAACACTTTTTATAACTTATTTTTCACCATTTAAAAATTATAGTTTACATACAATAAAATTTACCCATTTAGTATGTAATTCTGAGTGTTTTTTGTAAATATTATTAAATATATAAATATTAAACAATACACTACTGCATAAGCAATGGGCCAAATAAGAAATCAAATGGCAAATCAAAATGTGTCTCAAAATAAAAGAGAAAGAAAACACAGTATTTCAAAACCTATGGGATGCACCTAAAGCAGATGTTAGAGTGAAATTTATGCTCTAAATGCTTGTATTAAGAGAAAAAGTTCAAATAAACAACCTAGCATTACACCACAAGGACCTAGAAAAAGAAGTAACTTAGCTGAAATTTAATAGAGGAAGGAAATAACAAAGAAAAATCAGAAAAAAATTAGATAGAGGCCAGAATAAACAATAATATAACATTTAAAGTAACAATGATTTTTAAAAAAATGATGGTGCTTTAACTACATTAACTGAGAAAATAGAGATGACTCAAAAACCAAAATGAGAAATGGAAGGAAAACAATCCAACCCCAGATAACCCCAGGTAACAGATAACACCAGAAGTACATAGAGTAAAAACAGATTACTGTAAACAATTATATGCTAGCAAATCAGATAACTTAGGGGGGAAAAAAAACCCCAAAAAACAGATGATTCCTAAAAATGCAAAAGTTACCATGATTGAATCATGAATCTTGAATCCAAGAAATAGGAAATCTTCTTAGACCAATAACAAGAAGTTGAATTAGGAATAAAAAATCTGCCAGCACAGAAAACCCAAGACCAAGTTACTTCCTGTTCTGAAAAATAGCCTTGCTGGGTAGAGTCTTCTTGGCTGGAGATTTTTTTCTATTCAGCACTTTGAATATATCATGCCACTCTCTTCTGGCTTGCTAAATTTCTGTTGAAAAATCTTCAGCTAGACTTATGGATTTCCTTGTAAGTTAAGGACTTTTCTTGCTGCTTTTAAGACATTTTCTTCATCACTATATTTTGCATATTTAATTATAATGTCTTGGTGTTGGTCTTCTTTTGTTGATTTTGATGCAAGTTCTCTGTGCCTCCTGGATCTGGTTGTCTGTTTCTTCTCCAGATTGAAATAAATTTTCTGCCCCCTTTTCTCTCTCTTCTTCTGGGACTCTTATAATATGAATGTTATTATGTTTGATGGAATCACTGAACTCCCTAAATCTATTATCCTGCTGCATAATTTTTTTTTCTCTCTTTTGTCTAGCCTCATTATTTTCCATTATTTTGTCCTCTAGGTCACTAATTTTCCTCTGCTTCTTTCAGCCTTCTGTTCATTGCATCAAGCTAGTTTTCAATCTCATTTATTGCATTCTTCATCTATGCTTGATTCTTTTTTAACTCTAATCTCTGTTGTAAGGGTCTTACTGATATCTTTTATTCTTTTCTCAAGCTCAGTGAATATCCTTAGGATTGTTGTTTTAAATTCTCTATCAGGTACGTTACTTATATCTTTTTTGCTTAGATCTCTGGTCATGGGCCTTATCTTCTTTCATTTGGGATGAATTCCACTGTCTTGACATTTTGTCTAAGTCTCTGCCTATCACTGTGTGTTAGAAAGACCAGTTATGTCTCCTATTCCTGAAAGTAATGACCTTATGAAGAAGAGGTCATGTGGTACCCAAGGACTGGTACTTCAGGGAGTGTGTCTTTTGTGTGTTGTTTGTGCTTTGCTGTTATATTTTGACTCCTCTATCCCTCAGGCCAGTCATTTGTACAGGCTCTCCTTGCCTGCTATGGGCAGCATTTGGTTCCTGGCCTGAATGTGATGAGTTTTAACTAGGTGTGCTTCAGTCCATTTGTGAAATGAAACCTGACACCAACTCTACCAGAACTGAGGCCCTGCAGAATTCTCCTGGAGACAAGGTATGGGCAGGGATTTGTGCTGGTCTTCTGGGGGAGGGGCCTACTGCACTGGGACTGAAGCAAGCTTGCTGAGAAGTGAAGCCCCACCAGAGCTCAGAGGTGTGGGGCCTGGTGTAAGCAAGTTAGCCAGCAAGTGTTGGCACCAAGCTGCTTCTTACAGGTGGCTCTGAGTTTATGCTGTGGGACAGGGAGTGAAATGTTGGCAAGGAGGAAAATGTTGCCAGCCAACTCCTTTGTTTCCAGAGAGGCACCTCTGTGAATGCTGCCTCTCAGGGACATGCTACAAGAAGAACAAATAATTTCCCTGCTGTGTGCCCCAGGTGTTTTTCACATCACTATTTCCACACTGTCTGCTTCTGGGTTGTTTGCCTGCCTTCTCTCCAAGAGTAGTTCAGTGCCTTCAGGGCTCTATCCCAGCAAAGACCACTGACTATTTATTTTTTAATATTTAATTTATTTATTTGAGAGAGAGAGAAAGAGATAGGAAGCATGAGCTGGGGGAGGATCAAAAGGGGAGACAGGGGGAAAGACAGAATCTCTCAAGCAGAATCTGTGCTGAACATGGAGCCCAATCCAAGGCTTGATCTCATGACCCTGAGATCATGACCTGAGCTGAAACCAAGATTCAGATACTCAACCAGCTGAGCCACTCAGGCATGTCAAGCCCACTGACCTTTAAAACTCCAGGTTTTAAGCCCCACTCATTGTAAGGACTAAAGAAATTCACCCCTCTTGCTTTCCAAGCCAAGGGTTTTGGGGAAGCATTGTCCTTGTGCAGTCTTCTGTGTGCTGCTTTCTCTCTTGCCTCCTTCTCCGTGACCACAGCTCCCTCCCCTCCACAGCACCTGTGATCTGTTTCTCCCCTAAGCTGTGTCTCCACCTTTCTACTTTCTCTGATGTGGCCTCTTCTCCCCCTTTAGTTGTGGAGTTTGTTCTGTCAGTCTTCACGCTGATTTCTCGAGTATTTAGGATGATTTAATAGCTGTGTTTGTGGAACAAGGCAAGCCTAGGGTTCTCCTACTCTGCCACCATGTTCACATTTCACATCATCTTTTATTTTAGATTCATATTCCTTCTAGGTTTCTCTCTTAGAGTCCCAGTTCTACTTTTAAGTCCACGGGCCTAAAATAGATGTCACCTTCTTTCTCAGAATAAAAACATGGGCAAAATTACATTTTAGTGGACTCAGTATAACACAAAATCTGGAGAAAGAGGGGTGGTTGAGGGGACTGCAGCATGGTGATTTGGTGATTGTTCACATCAATGGTCCACGGCACTACGGCAATGAGGGACAACCAAGATTGCCTTGAGTTAGGGCTTGAAGAAGGGGTTGTGGATGGATGTGTCCACCAAACCAGAGAAGCACGTGCCAGTATACTAGCTAAATTGCATGCATAACTTAAAACTAAAGGACCCACAGAGTGGGGCTGAGGCAAAGATCAACAGTGGACATGATGGGAGAAGAGAGGATGAAGGAAGTGAAGTCTCCAGAAATTTCAAACTTTACTTTCACAAGGAATCCAAGTGATTTAGCTTCATTAAAAAAAATGGAAACTGAGGGTTACTGGGGGGTGGGAGGGTAGGGATAGGGTGGATGGGTTATGGACATTGGGGAGGGTTTGTGCTTTGGTGAATGCTGTGAAAGATGTAAGCCTGATGATTCACAGACCTGTACCCCTTGGGCAAATAATAAAAATAAAATTAAAAAAAAAGAAAAAAAATGGAAAAAAAATAAATCTTTAATTTTGTTTTGGTCAAATGGAAGCTTAGCGACAAAGTTAAAGGTAACCAGCTATAAACCATGTAGTATCTTATAACTTGCATATCTGTTTTATTTCCTCCTCCTATGTATCTGATTTGGAAAATTAAAATGCCTGATTTTTTATGCATGCAAGGATATTGTTTTGTGCAATCTATGTATTGCCTCAAGAATTTTAAAATTAATTATAATATACATAAATAAATAATCATAAAATCAGACTCAAATGGATAATAGGGTCAGACTATGGGGGAAAAAAAAAACACAAGAAGACAATGTAAAGCCTGAAAGGGGCAAGGAGGAGGGAAAATTAGATAATTGTGAGACAGTCTGGGGGTGCTTTTTGGTACCTGAGCTGCAGTCCTGTGGAGAGCTGTGGAGAGAGAGGAATTGGTATTCACACAGGATATGAGGGAAAACAATAATCCACGTGAAGGAATCAGTAACATGTGAGGCTTGGAGGGGAAAGAATATGGTGGATTTGGGGAACTTCCTACCATAAGAAGAAAAAATAGGACAGGAGAAGATTTCTGAAAAGTTGGATAAGGGAGGACCCTGTGTCATATGCTGTGCAGGATGAAGACTATGGAGCTACAAAAGGAAATGAAACATGATCCAATTTGTGCTGAAGTAATGGCTCCCTTTTCACAACTCAGTGGGGAAAGAACCCCAGGGTCCCGATTGGGTAAAAGAGCCACTTCTGTATTTGTTGTTTCAGGGCCACCATTTGTCTGGAGTTGGAGGTTTGAGTGACAACCATAGCTGAAGACATTTAAGTTGCTGACAGTACCCAAGAGGAATATAAAAGTAATAATAAAATGGGCCCAAGATAGAAGATACGGTCAAGAAATACCAAAACTACTAAAAAAAAAAAAAGAGGATAACCATATCATAAGGTGTTCAGTTAAAATTAGTTGGTCAATATGGAAATTTGGTCAAATTTTTAATATGGTTGAAAATTCATACCTTCTAAGAATATGTCCTAAAGATTGGAATTAAGCGTCCTGTGAGATAATTAATACTGTGTATCCTTTTGACCACTTTTATCCTATTTATAGATTTTTCCTTTTCCTTTTTAACTTTGCATTCATTTGCAGCAAGCCATCACTATGTATTATTTTATGGTATAAAGCTAGAATAACCTGATAAATATTTATTGATAAAGAAGTAGAAGGGTATAAAGTTCAGTGAAATAAGTCAGTCAGAGAAAGACAAATACCATATGAATACACTGTGTGGAATTTAAGAGACAAAACAAATGAGCAAAGAGAAAGAGAGAGAGAGAAACCAAGAAACAGACTCTGAATTATGGAGAATAAATTGATGGTTACTAGAAAGGAAGAGTTGGGGGTGATGGATGAAATAGGTGATGGGGATTAAGGAATGCCCTTGTGATGAGAACTGGGTGATATGTGGAATTGTTGAATCACTATATTGTACACCTGAAATTAATAAAATATTATGCTAAAAAATAATCAGTTGAAAGAAACTAAGTGTCTACTCATTGGTAGATGTGTATATAAATTACCACAGTTCATAAGTAAGTATAGCAAGAACTTATATTTATACACACACACAAGATCATCTATTTATGTATAAACCAAATTCATGTTAGAAATAAACACACATGTCCCATACATAAGCATATCTGTTGAGAGGTTGATAGGTATGAATATATAGATATAAATAAATGTATGCATTTAGATATAAAGAAGTGTTGATGCTTAATTTTTTTCAATATGCCAGGATATGTGCCAACATTTAGAATGTAGTTGTCTTTCATAACTGAAAATTATAAGTCCTTATTTAGGATCATATTTTTCTCAGGTGTATTTTCTTTTTATTAAGTTACTCAGTGAATCAGGCTTTTATTTAAATAAAATGAAGTAACTTTAAAATAATTTTAAGGTGATACATACCCATGGCATATATTAAAATAGTAATCAGTAATAGTTTTTTTCCTCCCATCTTCAACATTTCAGTCCCAATTTGTAGTGGTCACAAATGTTAAAAGTTATGTATAGTTCTGAGAATTTTCTAAACATATCTAAGGATGTGTGTGTTTGTGTGTATGTGCATACACACACAATAAAAAAATATATAATAAGAATATGTTTATTACATGTATACACCCACTGAGAGCATAGGTTCTGTAGCCAGACTATGAATCCTGGCTCCCTCATTCTGTGTGTTAACTTCTCTGTACCTCATTTTCCTCATCAGTAAAATGGGAATGGGAATGGTAACTACCTCAAGAGGGTGTAGTGAGGATAAAAGGAATTAATATAATGTACTTTGAACCCTGTTTATCACATAATAGGCATTTAGTAAATATTAATTCTTAATATAATTAGAAACAGCCCATGAGAATCTGTACAGTGTCCTTCACTAACAATGTCTATACCTAAACTTTTACCTTTTACCAAACTAGCTTTAATGTAAGGTTGACAAATTTGAAAAGCACCTTCAGGTTGGGATGGGTTATCATCAGAGTCTGGGAAAGAAGTTGCATCCTAATTACAGAGCAAACTTGTTTAACAGCCACTGTCTACATGCTTATGGTATTTTATTCATTACAGCCTAAAATTTGGGATAAAGGAGAGGGCAAATGGATTGATTCAAGATGGGGTTATGTGGGCATATATAAAAAAAGAAAGGGAGCAAGAGCAAGAATGAGCAGAAAGTACATGAGAGAGAGGCTGAGAGAGAAAGTAACCATGAGGAGGATGGGGTGATCATACCATAGACCCTATTTAACTGACTCTCTACCAGGGGGAAGAAGATGCTGGATGTGATCAATGTTGTAAGAGGTATATACCTGATATTGTTGGAACACAATTGAAGGAGAATTAATGTTTGCATATGAGATATAAGAGGGGGAGAGGAGGGGTGCCTGGTGGCTCAGTTGATTAAGCATCTGTCTTTGGCTCAGGTCATGATCTCAGGGTCCTGGGATTGGGCCCTGCTTTGGGGGTCCCTGCTCAGTGAGGAGACTGCTTGTCTCTCTCCCTCTGCTCCTCCCCCCAGCTTGTGTTCTTTCCCTCTCTCTCTGTCTCTCTCAAATAAATAAATAAATAAAATCTTAAAAAAAAAAAGAGGGGCCAAGGATTACGGATAGAATTTAGGGTGACTTTTGAGAGTAGATGGGTGGTTAGAACTGTCACTCAAGTTGAAGTCTGCCTTAAATATATTCTCTTAATTATTCCTTAACAAATATTTACTAAGCATCTACTATGCCAGATACTTTTCTAGGTCTGTGGCAGATTTAAAGATTTAAAAACCTGAAACAAGATTTAAAGAACCTAAAAGTATGGTATATTTGTGAACTGTAACGTGAAATGTTAATGAGCAAAAAAAGTAAAGTTAATGAGAAAAAAAAGATAAAATGTTAATGAGAAAAAAGAAAAAAAGGTAAATGTTAATGAGAAAAAAAGATAAAGAAAAAAGAGAAAAGATAACGAGAAAAAAGATAAAGTTAATGAGAAGGGGAGAGGGTGTTGGTAGTGGATGATGTGGGTACATCATTCAGTAGGTCATATATGCCCTCTCACGTCTGGTGACCCGAGCATGTTCCTCAGATGTGTATTGCAGATTCCTCCTCTTGATCACAGCACTGACCAGAAATAGAGAGCTCTTTAATTTATTGTAGAGAATGTCACTGTGTGCTGTACGAGTTAACAGAAATGATTCTTGAAAGGTAGTAAAATATTCTCTGAATGACTGTAGCCTACAAAAATAGTGGACTTCAAACTGAAATTTGGAACTCTCTTAACTCAGAGCTACAGACCATTAAAGATGGAAGGAATGCCACCCATGACCTGATAAAACCTTCTAATTTCAGAGTGGTTTGTGGGGTTAAGTGGCTTGCTCAAGGCTGCACGAAGAATTGGTGGTAGACTTGATGTGCGAGTCTAGATTGGTTGCCTCTTAGTCCCCTTCTACTTCCATTTAACCAGCTTTTCACTTTGCCTCAGGCAGACCACAGTCCTTGGAAAGAGGGAGCATGACCTTGAAGAAAGAGGACTTGATGGGGAGTCAGAAGAGAGTGTTTAGTAAGAAGCCACCTTGTGTCAAGCATAATTTTAGGATTTCCGCTCTTATTTTGTTTTCATAAGCAACACTTAAGCAAAGTTTTATGATTCTATATTCATTTATTGAAATAAATGAAATTATTTACAAATGAAAACATGACATATATTGAGGACTCATAGTACCCATCTTCAATTCCATATCCCTTTTTTTCCTAGAAAAACTACTATCTTGAACCTGATATTTCTTTTGTCCTTGCATAATTTTATATTATGACACTTTATAAGTATCCTTTAAAACAGTAAGTAACAGTACCTTTCAATTTTCAAAATTGCATAATTTACTCTGTAGGATTCTGCAATATATATATATTTATTTTTTTTCTGCAATATATTTTTTACTCACAAAACATTTTTTGAGATTTATCCAAATTCATATATGAATTCTATTTCATTCCTTTTATATATTTTTAAGTAGAGCCGTATTTTTTAGAGAAGTTTTCGATTCACAGAAAAATTGAGCAGAAAGTACAGAGAGTTCCTATTTATATATCTCATACCTTGACATGTACACAGACTCCCTCACAATCAACAGACTATACCAGAGTGGTATATTTGTTAAAACTGATGAACCAATATTAATGCATTATTATTAACTGAAGTCCATAGGTTACATTAGATTCACTCTTTGCGTTTTCAGTTTTATCAGTTTTGGCAAATGCATAATGTCATGTATCCACCATTATAGTATCAAACAGAATAGTTTCACTGCCATAAAAATCCTGAGCTGAACCTATTCATCTTTCTCTCCCTCCTCCCAAACTCATGGCAACCACTGATCTTTTTACTGTCTCCATAGTTTCGCCTTTTCTGAAATGTCATATAGTTGGAATCACATTGTATGTAGCCTTTACTGATTGGCTTCTTTTATTTAGGCTCCTCCATGTCTTTTCAGGGGTTGACAGATCATTTCTTAGCACTGAATACTATTCCATTGTCTGGATCTATTACAATTTATTTATCCATTCACTTACTGAAGGACATCTTGGTTGCTTCCAAGTTTTGTCAATTATGGGTAAAGCTGCTATAAACATCCATGTGCAGATTTTTGTGTAGACATAAGTTTTCAACATCTTTGGGTAAATACCAAGGAGTATGATTGCTGGATTATATGTTAAGAGTATGTTTAGTTTTGAAAGAAACTGCCAGACTGTCTTCCAAAGTGGCTGTACCATATTTTATTCATTTTAATCATGATTTGTAATTCTATTATTTGAATATTTCAAAATTTATTTGTTTATTTTCCCACAGGTGGGCAACTAGGTGGTATCCAGTCTAATTTTGTATAATTTCACATGGAAAAAATGTAAAGTAAAATAGCTAGTTCACATGGTACATAGAAGTAAATTCCAGGGAGTCAAATCTTATAATATGAAAGTTTAAAATTTTAGAAAGGCAATAAAGGGCAATATCTTTATGATCTTGATATCCTAGAGAATTCATTTAACAAAACTAATTTCTGGTATATATTTCCTTTAGCACATTATGAGTATTCTAAGTTATGGACCTAGTGTGGAATTTCTGGGTTGTCTATAATGTATATTTCCAACATTATATTTTTTCAAAGTGATCTCCAAAGACATTGTACCAATTTACATTTCTGCAATTTAATGATTTATAAGAAATATATGTTTGGTTACTCATATGACCAAAATATATTTCTCAGATATATTTAGTCTTCATCCACAGTTCCTTAAAACACCTCTGAGCCATAAAGGTGAGGTAGGTGTCTGATTATTAATGAAAGTGACCTTTGGACTCTACAGCTGCTGTTGTTGTGTGGGGGACATCCCTCCCCCCACTAGTGTTGGAATTGGGTCTGGGAACCTAATAGGAAGTTATAACTTAGATGTGAAATTCTGGGTTATAATAATGCACATATTCAACTTTATTATATATTTTCCAAGTGATCTCCAAAGACATTGTGTCAATTTACAATTCCTCTGTCAATATATACTGTATCAGCATTTGGTATTGTCAGCCCTAATTTTTTAATTCAATCTGAGAAAATAGGAAGTAGAAATCCATGTTCTTTCAACTTGTATTTTTCTGGCTATGGAAGCATTAGCATGTTCTTATTTGTGTTGGCCACTTGACTTTGTCTTCTGTGAACTGTTATTCGTACCCTTCAATGATGGTAAAACTGAGATTATTCCTATTTTTCTTATTCAGCTGTAGAATTTCTTTCTATATTTTGGATAATAGTAATAGCTTTTCTATATTTTGGATAATAATAATAGCTAACCTCAGCTGAGCTTTGTTTCTGGTATTTCTGAGTGTTCTAGATTAATACAATAATTGTTTTGGTAATTTTTGAGGTAGGTAATATCTCCATTTTATAATGAGGAAATTCAGGTATTGAAGAATTACATTACTTGCTTAGGATTGCACAGTTCTCGGTTGTAAATCCAGTCCAACTGGCTCCAGAAATGGTTATACTAGAATAGACCTTTGTCTTTTACGTGAATAGCCACAGTGGATGGTTTCTATTTCACTTGTTTGTTGGTGTTTTATATTATTCAAATATTTTAATTTAATTGAAATGATTTATCATACCTTTAAAACATTTATGATTATGTGTTTTGTTAAATGAATTCTGTAGGATATCAAGATCATAAAGACATTGCCCTTTATTGCCTTCTAAAAGTTTTAAACTTTCATATTATAAGATTTGACTGCCTGGAATTTACTTCTATGTACCATGTGAACTAGCTATTTTATTCTACATTTTTTCCATGTGAATATGAAATTATGTGAGCAAAATATTCTAAAGAGTTTATTCCTTCTCCATAATTTGTTAAGTCAGCTCTCATATAACTAGTTACCCTGGGTTTTATTCTGGACTTTCTTATTTATTGATCAGTCTATTTATTCTTGTGCTTTTCACATTCTAGATTTTTATTATAGGGTTGCAATTAAGTTTTTAATAGCTGGATTAATGAGTTATCTCCTTTCTTATCCTTCAAAAATATCTTGGTTATTCTTGGTCCTTTTTTTCCTCCCTGAACTTCAGGTTGAGCTTAAGTTTCATGGAAACTGCTGTGTAATTTTGAATGGTATTATATTGGGATTGTACATTAATGTTTGACTATTTTATGGTTTTAGCATATTATTTCTGTCCATCTATGAGAATAGTATATTTATTCTTTTATTCAAGTTTTCTCTTACGATATTTTCTCATCATCTCTAAATTACTGTTCACACATAGGAAATATATTCGGCCTTTGATTTAATTCATCACTATTTTTTTCAGAAAGTCTGCTTTTTTTTTAAATTTAAAGATTTTTATTTATTTATTTGAAAGAGAGAGAGAGAGAGATCACAAGTAGGCTGAGAGGCAGGCAGGCAGAGAGAGAGGAGGAAGCAGGCTCCTTGCCGCACAGGGAGCCTGATGCGGGCCTCGATCCCAGGACCCTGAGATCATGACCTGAGCTGAATGCAGAGGCTTTAACCCACTGAGCCACCCAGGCGCCTGAAAGTCTGCTTTTTATTATTATTTCCTTTCTTTTACTCTATAGACATACTTCACTTCTTTTCATACATTTTCAGTTAAAAGATTAACACATTTATTTTCACTGTCTTTTGTTTTTGAATAAATACCTTGGAAATTAAATGCCTAGCCTCTGTCTGAGCTACTCTATTGTACATCCTACAGATAGTGTTATGTAATCGCTTTCACTGCTACTCAGTTCTAAATATTTTATAATTTGTATTATGATTTCCTGTTGAAACCAGGAGTTATTTGAATTATTTTTAAAATCTCAGTGTATTATTTTCTTCTTGTTGTCAACTATTTTTGGGTTATGTTATTCTATTTTAATTTTATTGTGCCAGTATGCTGTCAATTATTCACAAAAATTTGAAAATCCTTATGTGGTTTATACATGGCTAATATTTATAAGTGCTGCTTATATACCTTAAAACAATGTACATGTGTGCTACTTTGGTGGGGGAGCCGATGTTGAACAATACTACTTTTGTTCCTATCTCCTGCATTTTTCCAAATATTTTGTTTGTTTAATCTATATGTTTCTGAGATATAAATGTTAAAATATCCCAATGTGATAGTAGAATAGTGAATTTATCACTTTAAGCCCCTCAGTTTATGCCTTATACACCTTTTGAAGTGTTAAGTGACTAGAAGTTCATGAATTTTTTTTTTTTTTGGTAGATTGTTTCTATATTATGTAGTGTCTATCTTAGGGTAGATAGACACTATCTATGTTAAGACATTATGTTATGTTATGTTAGACATAAAAGACGTATAGACATATATTAGACATTAAGATATGTCTATATTATGATAGATAAGACACATCTATGTCTTATGTTAAGATAGACAATTAACAATAGGACTTCTGTTTAATACTGATATTGCATAAGTATTACTTAGAGTGTGATGTGTTGTCTCTATTGTACTCTGAACTTTTCTTTGCAGATTTCTTATAAATATTTCTCCAGGACCTAGCATATTCTTGATTGAGTATTTCCCCTGCATATTGATTTACTGTTTCTGTAGTTTACTTTGGTTTTATTTGTTTTATGAGAATCCCTGACTTTTACTAAGTGATTGTAATCCATCTATATTAATTATAGCCACAGATATATTTGGACTTATGCTATCATACCAGGTGTTTTTCTTTGCTTCTTTATATCCAGCTTCTTTGCATTGCTTTTTTTTGTTTATTTTTTTTCTATACTAATGTGCAATAGATGTGTGTTTTGTTGTTTACTTTAACTTTAAAAAATTTAATATGTAACTAATTTCTTTTAACAAGTAAAGAATTATAAGCAGTAGTTCTTTTCTAGAAACTCAAAGAAAATTTAACATGCTTTAATTATCTATTATAGCCCCACCTTCATGATTTTAAAGCTGTAGAATTTTAAATTTACATTCTCTTAAGCAAAGAACTTTAGTTACTAATTTTAAGCAGTCAATACTTAGTGACTATACATACATATTTTATCAGTTTCTGGGATGACTTTTAAATTTTTATTTATTTATTTGTTTTTAAATATTTATTTATTTGAAAGAGAGAGAAAGAGCATGAGCAGGAAGGACAGAGCGAGAGAGAGAGAATCTGAAACACACTCTGAACTGAGCACAGAGCCCAACATGGGGCTCTATCTAAGGACCCTAAGATCATGACCTGAGCAGAAACCGAGAGTCGGTCGCTCAACTGACTGCATCACCCAGGAGCCCCTGGGATGACCTTTTCTAGAAACAGATTTATTGAGATATATTCACAAACCATGTATTTACTCACTAAAAGTATACAGCTCAATGATTTTCACACTTTCAGAGAGTTGTGCAATCATACTTACAATCCATTTTTGAATATTTTCATCAATTATCCTAAATAAATCCCACATCGGTTTGTAAGCATGCCTTGTTTCTCCCTAACATTCTTGGCCTTAGGCCACTACTAACCTATACTATGTTTTTATAAACTTGCCTTTTCTGACATTTGATATTATCAGAATCATATAACAGGTGGTCTTTTGTGATGCTTCTTTCACTTAGTATGATGTTTTCAGGGACCACCTATGCTGTCAGAATACCAGTACTTTATTCCTTTTAATTACCAAGTAATATTTCACAGTATGGATATTCCACATTATAAAAAAGATTTTATTTATTTATTTGAAAGAGAGAGAGCGAGTGAGAGAGGGAGAATGAACTGGGGTAGGGGCAGAGGGAAAGGGAGAAGCAGATTCTCCTGCCGAGCAGGGAGCTCAAGATGGGGCTTGATCCCAGGACTTTATCCTAGGACCCTGGGTTCGTGACCTAAGCAGAAGGCAAATGCTTTAGCAACTGAGCCACCCAGGCACCCCTGGATATACCACATTTTATTTATACAGTTATCAGTTGAAAGACAGTTGGGTTGTTTCCACCTTTTGGCTTTTATAAACAATGGGTTGTTTCCACCTTTTGGCTTTTCTAAGTAAATATTTTACTTAGAAGTTTTTGTATGAGCAAGTGTTGTCATTTATCTTGGATATATACATAGCATTGAAATTGGTAGATCATCTGGTGACTCTTTGTTTAACATTTTGAGGAACTGCAACTGTTTTTGCAAAGCACGATGCAACATTCACAGAAGCAAGGTATAAGTGTTCCAATTTTTCCACATCCTTGCCAACATTATTATTATCTATGTGCTTGTCGGGGGAAGTGGTGTTTTTCAGTGGTTTTGATTTGCTTTTTTCTGATGGCTACTGATGGAGAGCATTTTTTCATATTCCTATTGCCCATTTTTGTATATTCCTTATAGAAACATCTATTTGGATTGTCTTATTTTTTGTCATTTTATTATTGAGTTCTAATATTTATTTATATACTCTAGATACAAGTCTCTTATCACATATATAATTTGAAAATATTTTCTTCCATTCTGTAGTCTGTTTTTTCATTTTAAAAGATTTTATTTATTTATTTGACACAGAGAGAGAGATTACAAGTCGGCAGAGAGGCAGGCAGAGAGAGAGGAGAGAGGAGGAAGCAGGTTCCCTGCTGAGCAGAGAGCCCGATGCGATGCGGGCCTCGATCCCAGGACCCTGGGATCATGACCTGAGCCGAAGGCAGCGGCTTTAACCGACTGAGCCACCCAGGCGCCCTGTTTTTTCATTTTAAAGCTTGGGCTTTGGAGTTCATAAATAATATGCCTTTGCCTAACTCAAAGTCCTATATTTTCTAAGAGCTTTTAGAGTTTTAGCATTTACATTTAGGTCTGAGATCAATTTCAAGTTAATTTTCATCTCGTGTGAAGTTGGAGTCCAACTTAAGTGTTTTGAGTGTGAATATCCAGTTTCCAAGCACCATTTGTTGAAGACTACTCTTTTCCAATAGAATATTTTTGGCAACCTTGTTGAAAATCAATTGATGGGAAAAGCGAGGGTTTATTCCTGGACTCTTAATTCCATTCCATTGATCTATATTTTTATCCTTATGCCAGAGCACGGTGTCTTGATTACTATAGCTTTGTAGTAAGTTTTAGTAAGAGAAAGTATGACTCTTCTGAACTTGTCCTTCTTTTCAGTGTTGTTTTGGCTATTCTGGTTCCCTTGAACTTTCATATGAACTTAGAACCAGTTTATCTGTTTATGCAAAGAGCTTGGCTGGAATTTTGATAGATTTTGCATTAAATCTGTATATTAGTTTGGGAACATTGCCATCTGTTTAAGTCTTCTGAATCATGATCATGGGATGTCTTTCCATTTTTTTAGGTTGTTTCAAATTTTTTTCAACCGTGCTTTTTAATTTTTAGTAAACAAGTGTAAAATATTGTGTAAAAAAGTGTAGAGTGTAAAAAAGTGTAAAATTCCTTTTAATTCCTTTACTGGACTTGTTATATATACTTTATTAATATATACTTCAGATTTAAGGTAAATTCTAGAGAAATATAAAAACATTGGCCCTATGAGTTCTTCAAAAATTTAAAAATAGAACTATTCTATGATCCAGTTATTTTACTACTGGTTATTTACCCAAAATATATATACACACACACAATGGAATGTTATTCAGCCATAAAAAAGAATGAAATCTTGCCATTTGCAACAACATAGGTGGAGCTAGAGAGTATAATGCTAAGCGAAATAAGCCAGTCAGATGAAGACAAATACCACGTTTGGTATTTGGAGGCTTTCACTCCTCTGTGGAATTTAAGAAACAAAACAGGGTGCCTGGGTGGCTCAGTGGGTTAAAGCCTCTGCTTTCGGCCCAGGTCATGATCTCAGGGTCCTGGGATCGAGGCCCGCATCGGGCTCTCTGCTTTGGCAGGGAGCCTGCTTCCCCTTCTCTCTCTGCCTGCCTCTCTGCCTCCTTGTGATCTCTCTCCCTCTGTGAAATAAATAAAATAAAAAAA
>LNAC01001550.1:137027-150876 GCA_002007465.1 Ailurus styani
GAAAAAAAAAACAACATATATAGAGAGACAAACCAAGAAACATACTCTTAATCACAGAGAACAAACTGATGGTTATCAGAAGGGAGGGGGTGGGGGGATGGGTGAAATAGGGGATAGGAATTATAGAGTACTCTTAGCATCATGAGCACTGAGAAATGTATAGAATTGTTCAATCAGGTGTACTTATTGTACACCTGAAACTAATATAACACTGTATGTTAAGAAACATTACTCCTATGTAGTTCTGTACTCTTTTACCCTTTATTGTTATTGTTGTAAATATTCTATCCATATATGTTACAAACCCAATAACATGATTTACAATTATCATTTTATATAATTTTATGTCTTTGGATAAAGATGAGAGAAGAAATAAAAGCAAGTATACATTTATTTCATAATTTTTATTTACAATTTCATGTTTTCTTCATTTGTTCCTGTAGAATCAAGTTACTATATGGTGTCTTTTCCTTACTCCAATACACTTTTCACTGACCCACCTCCATTTTGCTGTTATTGCCAAATATATTACATTTCTATGTGTTATAGGTCCAGTAATGTAATATATATGTGCTGACACATATTGTAATATATATTGTGTAATATATAATATACCATATATAATATATTTCGAAATAAGAGATGGAAGGGCAAGAGATATACATTTATGCAGTCTTTAAAAACTACAAATTTCATCAAATTCTTGCCCTCAGCAGATATTTCCATTTTTTAATAACTGCAGACATGGCAACCTATCTGTCTACAAGGGAGGAAAACTAAGGGCAAGTTTAGCAATATAGACTTAGACAAATCATGATTGATCCCCCAGGGCTGGGCACTTTGGTGCTAGCCACACCCTCATCCCCCCAGATTGTCTTTCTGTTAGATAGGAAGAAAAGTATGTTAGGCAGGTGGAAAGCAGAATCAGAAGCATTGGTGTTTAACTTCCACTTTCTACCCAGTCTTAGTACATAAGCTTAACATATAAACTGCTGCCTAATATATAAACTTAGTTTTACCTACAGAAAATGCATTTGCTAATTGCTTACTGTACTTCTAAATAAGTGAAGTTTACTTCTCACCAACAAAATAATCTTGCTCAATTTATAGCTGTAACCAACCACTTAATTTACATTCATTTAAAGCACATCACTGATTTTTTCCATCAAAACACAACTACTGTTTGGAGTTGCTACTGAAGTTATTGAGTGAAATTGTGAACAGCATGTCAAAGACCCACAGTCTGATTTTAACTTTGCAAAGAGAAGAGGAAACAGATTGCTGGTCCTGGCTGAGAGGGTTTACATTAAAGGCATGCAGAAAGAATGAGGCCCTTCTAAACAGAATTGTCTGCTTTTTTTTTTTTTGAGAAGAGAACCAAAAATATGATACTTCCATTTCCATGAAAATGGAAAAGTGAAGATACAGGAATGAGTTGTCATTAGGCTCTTGGATATATTTTATATCTAAAATGTTGATGTCCCTACACATTGCCACACTGTCCCTATTGTTTGAATGCCATTAATGTTCAAACCCCAGCAATTTGACCCTATGAAGGTTTTGATTCTGTATTTGTGAATATGAACAAGGTTTGTAGTTGATCAATTCCAGTAATGACCTTGACTGTTCACCTTTTGTATGGATGCCTTTTGCAATATGACTTGCTACTCCTACCATCAAGTAGTTTCTTTCCTCACTTCTTAAACCTGGCCTTGCCTTGTAGCTTTCATTGAATAGAAGAACCTAGTACTAGTGATGGTGTGCCAAACAAACCTAGGCCTTACTCTCTTGAAACCTTTGCAATCACCATTTGAGCAATTCCAGGCTAGCCTACTGGAGGAGGAGAAAGTGATGACCCATTACCCTCTTGGTCAGACCAATGGTCAGCCAATCACCAGACATGTGAGTGAGGCCATTCTAGACTGGCTGTCCAGTGGATGACCACAGGTACATGAGTGAGTCCCGCTGAAATCAGCTAAATTTGACCTAAACCAAAGGAACCACTTAGGCTATTCACAGATTCATGAGCTAAAAATGTCCCTAGATTTTAAATCATCAAGTTTGGAATGACTTATTACACAGAAACAGCTAAGTGACATAGGATTTAAACTATTATGTTACAAGCAAGAATAGTTAAAACACTTGCTCTGAGTAGTAGCCCAGTTAAGTCACATTTTCAATGAAATATATAAACTTGTTTTTATACAATTCCAGCTATATGTAAACAGCCTGAATTTTTATCCCTCTCTACCTAAGAGAAACTTCAGTCTGCATTTCAAGGTCATTCTGGTCAAATTCTGAAAGCCAAAAATATCTCAATACTGGCAAGTACTGATATAGCTTTATTTTAATTATATTAATTCATATAAGGAACAATGAAACACCTGCAAATGTTATCATTCTTGAGCCAATTATTTTCATTTTAATGTAAGTCACCTTTTTGTGGTTTTAAAAATATCCTATGTTTATTAAATAAGAAAATGCAAAAAAAGGGGGGACAGAGGAAAAATTTTTTAAAGAGCCCAAAGAGCCTATAATCCCATCAATGCAAAGAGAATTGTTTGATATTTAAGCTGACTTGGAGTTTTCCTAAATGATTTTCCAAATTCAGACAGGGTCCAACTGGACTCCTGCAGATAGAAATATACTCTATATGTAAATGAGAAAACTTCTGAATATGGTCTGAAAATATAGATATGTGTTATGCACACACACACACACACACACAATTACCTTATCACAGAAGTTTCTTGTGGACTTTTTTCCTCCTTTTTTTGGGTGAAGGACTGTTTGTACAAGTGAGAATAGAAAGCAGTGGCAGTGAAATGAAAGTTGTATCATCTTCTGACCCTGATTTCAGTAGCAAATATAATTTTTTTAAATTTTCAGAGTAACCAGAATATTTGGAATCTTTCCCACAAGCTGACTCACAACTTTGGGAATAAAATAACAAAATTGAGTGCTTAGTATATACCAGGCCCTGTGCAAAAGTCTCCACATTTGTTATTTCCTTTTTCCCTCTACATAACACTCTGAGGTACATAACATTATTACCTGTATCTTCAAAATACGGGAAATATGGGGCTTGGGGAGTTTGGGACACCTGTCAAATTTCTGTTGTTAGTTAATATTGGAACTGAGATTTGACCCAGTGCTACTCATCACCAGACTCATTCTGGTAGCTGCTCTGCTAAGAACTTCCAGGGTCCTGAGGCTCTGCAGCTGTGTCATTGTGGAACTCTGGGTGATCCTATATACCAAAGAATACAGGATAGATGCAGAATACTCCTCACTAGTCTTCTTAAGGAACACTTTTGGCACGTATGCCTAATACATCAATTAAATATATTTGATCATGACCATAGACCTCAAATTTCATATTCCTATAAAATAGCATGTTTTCATGTTTCATTTTAGTGAAGAGAAGGTAAATCATATTTCCATAATCTAAGACACAGCATGCAGCAGTGGAAATGACATTGGATGTGGAGTTGTACAGCCTGGGTTTAATCACTATTTCCTGGTAGCCCATGTATGGGCAGGTATGGATGTGTATGTTTATGAACTCTCATAAAGACTAAATCAAACATATAGACAAACGTCTTAGAAGCCCAGAAGTTGATGCACAGGCATGGTGCTGTCTCAACCAGAAGTAACAAACCAGTTGACCAAAACTTGAAAAATCGTTTGGTTTTAACATTTAATATTGAACCATATGATGCTAAACACACACACACACACACACACACACACACACACACACAAATATAAAGTAGGAAGGAAGGAAGAAATATAGGAAAGAAGGAAGGAAAGAAGAAAGGAAGAGAAAAAGAACAGGAATTTGAGTTACTTGAACACACATGAAGTTCTGGAGATTGCATTTAAACATCTACATGTCCAGGTTCTCTTTAAAAGGAGAATATGGAGGAAAATAAGCCCACATTCCAATTGGCAAAAATACGCTTAAAAAGAGGCCAGCTCCCTGGAGTGGGCATAATGTCTTTATTTTGCCACATCCCCATCATTTCCTTTTATCTCCCAGGTCCTAAGGCTAAGTGTGTAATGTCATGTATTACTGCATGTGTGATGTGTGGGGTGTGTGTGCGTGTGTGTATGGTGTGTGTGCATGTATGTGTATGGGGTGTGGTGTGGGGAGTGTGTGCATGTTCCTGTGTGTGTATGTGTGGGGTGTGTGCACTGTGGGGTGTGCATGTGTGGTATGTATGGTGTGTGGGGTATATATGTGTGTATGTGTGGTGTATGGTGTACGTGTAAGGGATATGGTGTGGGGAGTCTGTGTGCTCACGTGTGTGCACATGTAGGTTGTATACATGCGGTAGGTGAGCATTATGTGTAGGGGCTGTGGTGTGGGAGTGTTGCATGCTCATGTGTGTGCATGTGTGCGGTGTGTGAATTGTGTGTGTGTATGGTGTGTACACGTATGTTTATGGGGTGTGGTGTGTGTCTTGTGCATGGTCTTGGGTGTGCATGTGTGTGGGAAGGAGGTTGTGTTTAACACCCTTCCTTTGCCATTTTGGGCCGCGGGGCTTGCAGTCTACATCTGGACTAAATCCATAATGAAGAAGCAGAGTTATTTAACTGTCCATCGTTAGTACTGCACTTTCTCCTTTCCTTGTAATTATTAATTCCCATTATTATTCAGAGAAGTGGTTAATCTTTTTTCTGCACCATCCCCCAACCCTGACTTGCTAGAATTAGAATTACAAATTCTTCTTTAGGGACTGTCCTTGGTTTTATAGGAGAAGCACTGTCCATTCTAATAAAAATCCTCATTCTAAATACAATGTTGTTGTTTTTTTTCCCCTAATTGATCCGATATGTATTGCAATCCCACACCCCACTGGAGCATAGGGAATGCTATATATTAGATCAATCCATTGAGTTTAGTTTGATGCAGCAGTTTAAATATGTTAATGTTTGTACTTTCAGAATTAAAATCCTCCCCACCTCTCTCCTCCAAGGTGTGGCATTTGGGTAGGTGAGTGGTGTGGATGGAACGTATGTGCATTTTTTATTCCAGCTCTTCTGATCTCACCAGTAGTGTTCTTATCTTTCTGGTCTTCTAGGTTTGGTCCCTACTGAGCACTGTCACAGCTTACATGTCCTGACGGTAGTGTGCCTGAGACAGCTCATACTGGCTCGTGAGAACCGACCTTGTGCATCTATCCCATCTCAATATTTTGTTATTTTGGCTTATCACTTTGGTAACCTCAGTGGGTCACAGCAGGAAAATTGGCGAATGCTACAAATCAGAGCTGTTTTTCTTGGAGAGCTGGTCGTTAAATATTTACCAATATGCCACAGATGATAGAATTGGAATTCATACCCTGGGATAGTCCCTTTCACCTTGACTGTGGGCTTGGATATGCAACTTGCTTTGGATAATTTAGCATTAACAAGTGCAATGCCAGCATATTTTTATAAGGTCTTCGCAATGAGGCTAGTCATCCTGGAACACTCCTATTTAGATCCTTGTAACTCCCATGCTCTGAGGAAGCCCAAGTCACATGGAGAAGACACATGGAAGAGGATGGAGGAGCACAGCTGGGCGATGCAATGAGGCCTCAGACATGTGACCCTCATTCAGGAATCCCAGCCAGCCCCCATCTATCAGGCCACCCCGGTAGAGGATCCAGATACCATGCAATGGAGAGGAGATGCTTCTGGTGCACTCTTGCTAAGTTCCTAACTCACAGAACAGTGAGCAAGTAAGCCACTGCATTGTGGTGTGGTTACTTAAACAGCACTAAAATATATGGACGATTCTTTTTTCCAGTTTCTCAGCTTGCTCCATCTTGTGGCTTCTCTTAGCAGACTCAAACTCACCTCCTATTTTGCTCATACTACATATGTCTCCAAGAAGATTCTGTGACTTCCATTTGGTAGCTGTCTTAGGTAGTTTACAGCATTTCTCTTATATGGATTACTGGCACTCAATTCTTTAGTCAGTCCATGTTCAACAGAATCAAGAACATCTCAGAGAAGCTAACTTCTCTTCTTTCTGAGATGGGACCACTCTTATCTCCAGGTTTCTTAGGTTGCCTGCACCCAGGTTAATGTAGGGGCAGACTATAAGGCCATCTCTTTCCAGCATCTCCTAAGCAATTTGGGTCAAAAATTTCCTGTCCATTATAATGGTTTTAACCATCCTAGGAGACCATTTGACTTTGGGGCTAGGGTTTGAATAACACAAGTTAATGACAAAAACCTATGAGAAATATTAGGAAAATCATTATTTTCCAAATGAAAATGTTATTACAGTATTCATACATATCTAAGAATCTAATGGAGGTTGATAATCTAAATTATTGTGCTAGTTATACTGAGAGGTGTGTTGTAGAGTATCTTGCATTCAACATGTAGCTGATCTTCTGTTGATCTGATGAATAACTTTGAAACCCAGAAGTTGGATCCATTATCTTACTTTGATGCTAGGAATCAGATTTTCCATGGGTAAAATCAGTTTAGACATGGATTTGATGGTGCTATTTAAAATGTAACAATACGAATTAGGGATGTTGGACATGACTCCTATACTGTGAAGACTGAAATATAACCATACTTTTTCCACTTTGGGTTCATGATTTAAAAATATACTAAAAAAAAATAAAAACAAACAAAAACTTTGGAAAGAAATAGAAAGGGAGTCAATTTTTTCAAGAAACCTTGAAAGCCTTAGACAACTTAGAAACACTACATGTGGGGCGCCTGGGTGCCTCAGTCGTTAGGCGTCTGCCTTTGGCTCAGGTCATGATCCCAGTGTCCTGGGATCAAGCCCGCACCGGGCTCCCTTCTCCTTGGGAAGCTTGCTTCTCCTCTCCCCTGCTTGTATTCCCTCTCTCGCTCTCTCTCTGACAAATAAATAAAATCTTAAAAAAAAAAAACTACATGTGTATATGTATGCATGTGTGTGTGTGTGTGTGTGTGTGTGTGTGTGTGTGTGTGTGTGTGTGTACACAGATATATTAGCTTTTTGGGTGAGGGCTTAATGATATCTTACTGTGGTTTTCATAATAAAGCTGAATGTATTTTTATATGGTCACTGGCCACTTGGATATGCTTCTTTGTGGCTACTTAAATATTTTGCTCATTCTTTTTTCATTAAACTGCCTTTTTGAACTCATTTATAAAATTATTTAAAAATTTTCGATGAGTCATTTGTCAGATAAATACACTAAAATACTTCTCTCTGCAGTTTACCTTTTTCCTCTCTTAATGATAACCATTGATGAAATTCAACTATATTTAATCTTAACAAATCCAATGTATCAGTTTTTATAGTTTGCAGATCTTTGTTCTGTTTAAAAAATCTTTGTCTATTCCAAAGACATAAAGATATTCTTCTGTGAAATTTTTTAATTCTTTACCTTTCAAATTTAGGTCTGCAATCCATCCAGAATAGATTTTGTTTATGGTATGCTGTAGGAATCAAGATGCATTTTTTTTCAACAAGAATGTCCATCTCACCCCACACAATTTATTGTAAAGACCATTCTTTATTCTCCTGCACTGCAAGTGTCCTTTGTCATAAATCAATTGGTCATAGAAGTATGGTTCTCTGGCCTCTATTCAGCTCCAGAGTCCATTTATGTCTCTTTACACCACTACTACCTTGTCATATTTACTCAGAGAATAAAATGGGTCTTGATATCTGATAGTGTGTTTCATTATTATTTTTGGAGACTTATTTTTTTTTAACTAACAGTATTGAATAGGTTTTCAAATATTGGCAGTTAACTCTGTCCTTAATGAATTGCTTACTTATGTTGTGTTCTGGCTTTCTATCACGGCATTTGTATTTCTTACTGGTTTGTGAAAGCTTTAGATTTAATAAGCATATTATTCTTTTGGTTACCATTTATTTTGAAAACATGCATGGCTTGTGGTTTCTCTGTTACTTTTATTGTATTTTGACATATAGTAGATTCCAATTTTTATATAGTAAGATCAATATTTTTTACTTTTGTCTCTTAGTTTTGAAAATATATTTGGAGATGCCTTTTTTACTTTGAGATAAGGCAGTACATCTTGTCTAGGTTTTTATGGCTCTTTGTTCACACTTAACTTTTAATCTATTTGGAAATTCTTTCTTATACCATTTAGGGTGGAAAAAATTTTTTTTTTCAAATTGGAAAATATTTAATCCCATAGTAGTTACTAAACAATAATTTCTTCCATTTATCATTTGACCAAAATTAGATGCTCCAAATCACAAATATACATACATATCTGTTTTAAGTTTTCAATAAGAATTTAATACACTTAGAAAATGCTAATACACATATTGAGAGAAGAAAGTGTATCATTAGAGGTTAAGGATGGGGGGAAAAAAGAGTTCTGGGAGAGTAGTTAATAGACGTGAGATACAAGGCTATGAATATTGTAATGGCAGAGAGCTTGAGCAGGAAGCAAAAAACTAAAACGGTGCTTCTCAAGCTTCGGAGTGCATATGCATAACTTAGAGATTTTGTTAAATGTGGACTCTGATTCAGTAGCTGTTGGGTGGGGCTTCCGATTCTGCATCTCTAACATGTTTCCAGGTGACAATAGGGCTGCTGGTCTGCAGACTACGTTTTCAGTTGTTGGAGACCAGAGTATCTGGGCCTTCACGTTTCCTTCACTTCCATGCATTTCTGGTGTGGGTCTGTTGCTGAGACCTGGCTGATACTCATGAATTCACTTCCTCACATCTTCCTCGTAGACAATCCTTGTTTATTTGCAACTGCTCTGCATTTGCCCTTGTCTTATTTGCTTGAACCATAATTGGCAGACTCTTTTGTCTTTTGTGCCCCAGATGAAGTGATTTTGTCAACCTCAACAGGTGTGATACCTTATCCTGGCCCTTCCTCCTTCACTGTTCCATGTTGCATGTCCTCTTCAATGAAAGGAGAAATCACTTTCTGTTTATTTCCAATAACATTTGAAATACAATGAAAATACAATAGAAAACCTGACATCTGACATTCTGTATTTTTTGAAAAAGCTATATTTTTTTTAGGTGGGAGCCCTATATTATATTGAATTTAGAGAATGCCAAGATTTTTGGAAAATCAAACATGTTAACTACTTCAGTAGAAAGAAGCATTATTGGTATTTCTTTGACATTAACCCTCTTAGCTTGCACACTGTAGTTAAGGTTGTTACTGTATAAGCTTTTCTAACATTTTTGTTATCTGTTATTAAAACTTGCTCAGAAAATTCATTGTGTTAATATGCTGTTAAACAAAGAAATATAGTTTTCATGGCATTTACGTAAGAATATCTTTTGAAATTAATAGAATTGATATGCATCATTAACTCTTGACATTTGTTTTCTGAATCTTCACTGAAGAATAAAATGAAAATAACTGAAATTTTAATTCAATTAGTAATTTTTATTTTTTTAATTTTTAGCATGAAACACAGAATTAATTTTGGCACCAAGTCGCTTTCTCAGAAAGAATATTTATTTAACTCTTAGTTCAGGCTGGATACCCAGTCATTTTTCCAAAAAGAAAATACCTGGTTCAATCTGGTAACCTGTGCTTCAACATGGGCAAAGATGGATTGTGATGAGACCCAGTGAGGGCGCGGCTGAAGAGAAAAACTCGTGATTTTCCCTGAGTCAGATCACATCTTCTAATCAGAATTCTTATCCTCTCTAACAGGAATGGAGAGATGACTTTTCCTAAGACCATGCATGAAACTCTCATCACATTCTTCTCTTGAAGCACTTCCCAGAAAAATTTCATAACTTCAAGACCTTTGGCTTTTTCAGTCTTCATAACACTTTTACAAATACGTTTGCATTTTTGTGGGTATGGAGATGCCTCAGGGACCCTGAATAGATTAACCTTGGGAATCTCATAAAAATACACTGATGAAGAAAGATTTTCAGGAATTCTTCTCTTTCGGTTTTGAAAAAGAATCCTTCCTCTTTGACATAGAGACTGAAGTTGTCTTCTCCAGCCTTTTTAAAAAAATACACACTTTGAGCTCAGTGCAGTATTTCTGACTCACTGGCACTATTCAATGTTATGTGTCAGTGCCCTCCAATTATTACTGTATGTTAATTTTGATTAGACAGGAGGTGGCTCTGTGAGTCTTGATTTCCTGCCAGTACAATCAAATATGAGCTAGGAATGGAAAGCAAATGTTACTTTCAAAACCCTAGTGAGGAGTATATTGCTTATAAATTACTTAAAAAGTGAGCTGTGTTTCAGTTAAGTGATTACAAATGTCTTTAGTGGATGCAGTGTCTGAAATGAGCATTCAGTTAATATTCTGCTCCTTCCTAGCCCATGCACAATGCAATTTCAAAATTTTATCTTTCAATATCTCCATTGTTATGGACTGACGTGTGTACCCCAACCCCAAAATTCTTATGTTGAAGCCTTAACCCCCAGTGTGACTGTATTTGGACATAGGGTCTTTAAGGAGATAATTAAGGTCAAATTAGGTCATAAGGATGGACTGTAATTCAACAGGACTGGTGTACTTATAAGAAGAGGAGAAGAGAACAGATCTCTCTCTCTCTCTCC
The DNA here is from genome assembly GCA_002007465.1 of Ailurus styani. Classification (NCBI taxonomy): domain Eukaryota; kingdom Metazoa; phylum Chordata; class Mammalia; order Carnivora; family Ailuridae; genus Ailurus; species Ailurus styani. The sequence continues at coordinate 147,569 of LNAC01001550.1, forward strand.
CTCTCTCTCTCTCTCTGTGTGTCTGTGTCTTTCTCTCTCCTCAAGCACAACCAGAGAAAAGATCATGTAAGAACACAGTGGAAAGCAACTGTCTACAAGTCAGGGAGTTCTCATCAGAAAATAATCATGATGGCATTTTTTTTTTTATTCTTTGCCCAAGGGGTACAGGTCTGTGAATCATCCGGCTTACGTCTTTCACAGCATTTACCAAAGCACAAACCCTCCCCAATGTCCATAACCCATCCACCCTATCCCTACCCTCCCACCCCAGTAACCCTCAGTTTGTTTTCTGAGATTAGGACTCTGACGGCATTTTGTTCTTGGACTTCTTGTCTCTAGAACTGTGAAAAAATAGATTTCTGATGTTTAAGCCACTCAGTCTGGTATTTTGTTGTCAGCCTTGGTGGATGCATTTTCATTTTTTCACGTTTTATTATTTTCATAATGATTCTTTCTTTTAGAAACAAGTGTTCTGATGGAACAGAAATGGATGGGGGGATGACTGAGTGGATTGGCTTATTCTTAAGCCTTGACTTGTATTAATGTACACCAAATTGAACTGAGGTGACCTATCTTTCCTTCCCCCCAAAACAAACAAACAAACAAAAACAAAAAAAACCCCCATATCTTTATATATTTAAAACCTTTTAGAGCCAGAAGTGTGTTCCGTTTGTTTAGGATCTATAGTGCTTAGTATTGTATCTGAGAGACAGGAGCTTTATTATTATTAATATTATTATTATTATTATTATTATTATTATTATTTGCCACAGGGGTACAGATCTGTGAATCATCAGGCTTACACCTTTCACAGCTCTCATCATAGCACAAACCCTCCCCAATGTCCATAACTCATCCACCCTATTCCTACCCTCCCACCCTCCAGTAACCCTCAGTTTGTTTTGTGAGATTAGGAGTCTCTTAAGGTTTGTCTCCTTCCCCATCCCATCTTGTTTCATTATTTTTCCCTCCCTACCCCCCATGAATCCCCACTCTTCCCCTCAAGTTCCTCATATCAGAGAGATCATATGATAATTGTCTTTCTCTGATTGACTTATTTCGCTCAGCATAATACCCTCTAGTTCCATCCACGTCGTTGCAAATGGCAAGATTTCATTTCTTTTGATAGCTGCATAGTATTCCATTGTATATATATATACCACATCTTCTTTATCCATTCATCTGTTGATGGACATCTAGGTTCTTTCCATAGTTTGGCTGTTGTGGATATTGCTGCTATAAACATTTGGGTGCATGTGCCCCTGAGGATCACTACATTTGTATCTTTAGGGTAAATACCCAGTAGTGAGATTGCTGGGTCATAGGGTAGCTCTATTTTCAACTTTTAGAGGAACCTCCATACTGTTTTCCAGAGTGGCTGTACCAGGTTGCATCCCTACCAACAGTGTTGGAAGGTTCCCCTTTCTCTGCATCCTCGCCAACATCTGTCATTTCCTGACTTGTTGATGTTAGCCATTCTGACTGGTGTGAGGTGGTATCTCACTGTGGTTTTGATTTGTATTTCCCTGATGCTGAGTGATGTGGAACACTTTCTCATGTGTCTGTTGGCCATTTGGATGTCTTCTTTGGAGAAATGTCTGTCCATGTCTTCTGCCCATTTCTTGACAGGGTTATTTGTTTTACAGGTGTTGAGTTTGAGAAGCTCTTTATAGATTTTGGATACAAGCCCTTTATCTGATATGTCATTTGCAAATATCTTCCAGGAGCTTTCTAATATATATTTGAATAATGAAGTGAATAAATCAATGAAATCAGTCTCCAATTAGATCTCTTAGAGACATCCCAAAGTATGTTACCTCTTTGAAACAGATACAACAATGCTCTAAGGTATGTTGAGTTTCAATAATTTGGTGAAGCTATAGTGACATATATTATAGTTTTTGTTATGAATTCTACTGTTCCCAATGCTTCTCCTGAAACAGCCATGAGTATAAAAGCCCCAGAAATTAGTTTGCCAAAGGCTGGACAATATATATATTTCGTCCATGTTCAATTAATAAATTTTTGTTATCTGATTAATACTGACCTCATGTCAAAAAAGTCAGTGTACCAGGCAAGTCTCTGTCAGTCAAGATTGCATGTTCCCCTCAAAATATTTATAGGATGCTGGTGGTACCTGAAATAAAAACCAGTTCTAGGGTATCTCGCTCTGTTTTTCTCTGTTTGTCTTTGTCTTTGTCTTGATCTTAAGCACTCTCAAGATGTTGTCAAAGGACACAATTAGATTTCATGCAGCCAGAGGAGTATTGCTGTGTTATATCAGGACTAGGCTATCAACATGAATCACCCTTCCCTTCTTTATGATGTCACTGTAACGCACTGTTTAACTTTGCATTTTTCTTTGCCCCAGTGGAGTAAATGCTTAGGCTTGTATAGGGCTTCCCTCCTTACTATTAAAATGTACTCTTTTGAGTTTTGTTTCAAATAAGAGGTACGGTCATAAACGACAAGGCAGAAGTTAAAATTAAGAGGATATTGAATGTTTCTGTGTATCTGGAATCTCTTTGAATACAGCAATGGAGTAAGAATCCAAAGAAATTCCTAGAGCACCTTTTCCAGATGCTATGGTATAGGCTTTTTGTGTACAATTAATCATTTAATCCTCATACTAACATGGCAAGTTGGATATGATTACATTCATTCCAAAGATAAGAGACTAACTTGAAGGTAGTGTGTGCACTTACCCAGCTAAGAAATGCTAGAGCTAGAATTCACATTCAAGTCTTTCTGGCATCCCTTTCAATGCAAATATGTTAAAGAAGTATTTGAAGGAGGGTACAGTGAAATATTACTGTAGTAGCACTGTGGTAAAGTTTAGTACTTTTGGTTAAGTAGTGCTGTGGTAAAGTTTAGAATTAAATGAATTAATTTAAGGGGGAGTGGCAAGATGGCGGAGGAGTAGGAGACCGATTATCATCAGGTCCCAGGAATTCACCCAGAGAGCTATCAAACTATTCTGAACACCTACAAATTCCACCAGAGATTGAAGAGAAGAGGAGCAGCAATTCTAGGAACAGAAAATAGACCGCCTTCTGGAAGGTAGGACGTGTGGAGAAGTGAATCTGAGGCGCCAGGAAGATAGACCCGGGGGGAGGGGCCGGCTGCCGGCAAGGGAGCGAGCAGCGGAGCACAGACTCGGAACTGTGAGAAGTCGGCTCCACTGAGGGACGTCGCCCCAGAGACCAAGCGGGGGGTGAAGCCCCTGCAGGGACAGTGTGGTCTCAGGACCCACGGGGACACAAAAAGACCAGGGGTGTCTGAGCGCGACCGAGCTCCCAGGTCTCAGA
>LNAC01001551.1:0-29580 GCA_002007465.1 Ailurus styani
CGGCCGCGCTCCGAGCTCACCCGGCCTGTGACTGAGTGTCTCTGTCTCTGGCGCGGCCCCGGTTAGAGTCTCCGAACCCGGCAGATCCTGCAGCCGCTCCCGCCCTGCTGCTCCCGGAGGAGGAAGGAGAGGGTCTCTCCGGGTCTGCCGCCCGTGGGGTCCCCGCTCACAGAGCCACGGCCCGGCTGAGCTTCAGATCCCAGCCCAAGGTAACCCCGAGCTGAGAGACACCTCAGCTCAGNCGTCTCTCCCGCCGGCTTCTGAGACCTGGGAGCTCGGTCGCGCTCAGACACCCCTGGTCTTTTTGTGTCCCCGTGGGTCCTGAGACCACACTGTCCCTGCAGGGGCTTCACCCCCCGCTTGGTCTCTGGGGCGACGTCCCTCAGTGGAGCCGACTTCTCACAGTTCCGAGTCTGTGCCCGCTGCTCGCTCCCTTGTTGGCAGCCGGCCTCCCCCCGGGTCTATCTTCCCGTCGCCGCAGATTCACTTCTCCGCACGTCCTGCCTTCCAGAAAGTGGTCGATTTTCTGTTCCTAGACTTGCTGCTCTTCTTCTCTTCGATCTCCGGTAGAATTTGTAGGTGTTCAGAATGGTTTGATAGCTCTCTGGGTGAATTCCTGGGACCTGATGATAATCGGTCTCCTACTCCTCCGCCATCTTGCCGCTAGACCCTATTTCTATCTTTTGATTGATTTGAAGAAGTAACACATGTCATACTACAAATTTTAAAAGGCATGCAAAGATATAGGATGACGGTAAGTCCTCATTTCACTCTGTCCCATGGCCCCATTTCTGTCCACAGAGACTCTCCCTGTCTCCTTATATAGCTTTCCAGAAATAGTCTATATGTGTGACAGCAATTCACATCTGGGTTTCCCAACCTTGGTTCTATTGACATTCTGAGCTGGATAATTCTTTGTTGTGGGGTCTGTCCTGTGCGCGATAGTATGTTTAGCAGTATCTCTGCCTTCTACCCACTAGATGCTAGCAGCATTGTTCCCTCCTCCGTGTGTGATAACCAAGAATATCTCTAGGTATTGGAAGATGTGCCTAGGCTGGGGATGGGAAGACAAAAATCAGCCCTCCTTGAGAAACACTGTGTTATAGTAGTGATCACAGATCTCCAATGGACATTCAACACTGCCTACCACTTTCTCTTCCGTTCTTTGCCAACCATGTGTTTCCACTGTCTGAGACAGTTATGTCATATCTTTTCCTCTTGCAAACCCACCATATCCCCTCCTCCCATTGTGGAACCTCACTCTCCCAAAACACAAATATACCCACATCTGCATGATCTCTTTCTTTTATCCTTTACTGGGGGAGGAGGACCCTCTCTTCATTTGTGCATTAGATCCATTTCTACTCCCCTACTTGGCCTCTTTAAAATTGTTCTTCTCTCTTCTGGATCCTCAAACCATCTCCATGAGATGATTTCCATCAGCACGTGCATATGTTCAAATATCCTTTTTCAATAAAAGACAACCCAGCTGAAACAAAAAAAAAATTCCCAAACCTTTCTTTAACTTTCCTCTTCTCCAGTGATGACTGCATTTCTCATTTTCCTGGTAGACAAACAGCTGAGAGGATTGTCTCCACACACATGGGCTCCATTTCCTTAGCCAGGAATGGTCTTCTTCAGGCTCCTCACATGGCTGGCTTCTTCTTATCTTTCAGGCTTTAGTTTAAATGTCACCTGCTCGGATCATTCTTAGAGCCTCCTCTCTTTCTGATTATTTTATTTCTCTTTAGTTCCTTCTTATTAACTAGCATAGCTTGTGGTTATATTATTTATTTGACCACTTAAAAATATCTGTTTTTCCACTGAAATAAAAGTTCCCCAAACAAGAACTTTTCTGCTTTGTTTACACTGTATTTTCATCACCAAGTCCAGTGCTTGGCATATATTAGGAGCTCAATAAATTATCTGTTGACAGGATAACTTTAATTAAAAAACAAATGTTTCTCAGTTTGGGGTGTGTGTGTGTGTTTCTCAGAGTAGTGAATATATTCACTGCTAGTCGTAGTGTGCCTCATGAATGTATATGAGTGTTTATTCAGCTTTGAGTAGATTACCTAATGGGAATTTGAGGCTACAGATGGAAAAAAAGAGCGTATCCCAATTCTTAACACTGGAAAACAAGAAAAATCTATGTGTGTCTTGTTTTACCAGGACTTGTTCAGGATACTGTTGAAGGAAACTTCTGGGTAACTAGAGCTAAACCTGTCACTCAGAAGATATTCAATAAATATTTGTTGAATACATTAATTAGCAAAACCAAAGGTCCAGGCTGGACACTGTCACCTGCTCTCCTTAAAACTCTCCTGTTGATTCATCTGTTTCCTGGCCAGGTACTTCATGGAGAAAGTCAGGGAGGTATCACTCTTTTCTTGGCTGCTTGTCTGCATTCCTAGCCCTCACAATAAAATCCTCCTCAACCCTTTTCTCCTCTTTTGGCTCTAACCATCAAGTATACCTGTTCTAAGGGTAATGGGAAGTTTTCTGGACTTTTTTTTTAAATCAATGGATCCTTCAAGATATGAAACCAAAGCAAAGAGAAAGTAAGAACAGCACTGGGGCATTCCGAGATGACCTAAGTCAATCAGCTAGCAGTGGTATTACTGACATTTTTATCTCTCTAAGTCTGAGCTCTACGAGGATGCCTTTGGGATTTTCTGAAGATAGGCCCATAACTTACTAAGATTTGAGTACTTGTTCCAGGAAAGAGATGTTAACAGTCCCTTCAGGAACCTTGAGTTATTTTTCTATACCTCAGTACAAACATAAAGAATGCCAAAAAATTAAAACTTTTTTTATTATGTTCAGTTAGCCACTGTATAGTACATAATTGGTCCTCGATGCAGTGTTCAATGATTCATTAGTTAAGTATAACACCCAGTGCTCGTCATAGCACGTGTCTTCCTCAATACCCATCTTTTTTGATGAGCTCATTAAATATGGTATCTGCCACTGTTACTTTTGAAGTGCTAAACCCAAAGTAGAACACTTTAAAAAAAGAAGAAGAAGGAGAGGATTACTTCTGGTTCAGTAGTTTGAGGTTTTCTTTCTTTTCAAACAACCCAAAACACAGAAAACCCATGTTTTTCTTTAGCACCCCCAAGGTGGTGACCTTGTATTCTCTGAAGTAGGTTTTGACTGACCACAGCGTACTAGGAAATGAGCTACACTGGGGACCATCATTGTGAGTGTGACTCATTTGGACCAACAGATCACTGGAAGACAGGAATTAGAGAAGCCTGAGACAAACTGTAAGACTTCCTTAAGGTTAAGCCATAGACATTCCCTTGTCTTTATCTAAAAAGCATGCCAGCTCTATGTTAAATTATATTTTTCAAAGGGGTCCGCTTAAGTTCGGGTATTACTAGAGATACATTTTTACTTTCTGTAAACATTTCTGTATTTTCTTATTTGTTTTCTTTTTCCCTTTGGATCATCCAGAGGTGTAATGAAGTGGCCCTGTGAAATTAGAATCAGAACCCCATTCCTTAGGGGCTTCAGACTCAGAAACAACCTTATTCAGAAATATCATAACTGTAGATGGTAACCAGGAAACTTTGGGGCTCACCTAAAAGCCAACATGACTTGGAAACATAGAAATCTAAGTTCAGGGGGCTCCTGGGTGGCTCAGTGGGTTAAGCAACTGCCTTTGGCTCAGGTCATGATCCCAGGGTCCTGGGATCGAGCCCCGCATCAAGTTCTTTAACCTGCTTCTCCCTCTCCCTCCGTCTGCTACTCTGCCTGCTTGTGCTCTCTCTCTCTCTCTCTCTCTCTCTCTCTCTCTCTCTCTCTCTCTCAAATAAATAAATAAAATTAAAAAAAAAAAGCTAAGCGGGTATTCTGCCCCTTACAATTCACCCAGAACAGATGAAAGCATCGCCTCACTGATGACTTTCTCACTCTTGCCAAAGCATCATCCTTTTGGGGAGACATTTCTCCACAGTGCTAACTACATCTTCCAAGAGAACCACAATGCAGATATCCCTCTTGTCCCACTTGGAAGCTCCTTTGGCTCTATGGGGTCACCTTTTCTTCTGCTTCTCAATTGAATAACACGAACTCAACGTGATACTCTGCGGAAAGTCAAGTCTTCTCTCCAGTTTCCTGAAAATTTCAGGGAGTACCCTCCTTCTCTCGGGCCGCCCACATTATAACAGGCCTCTGAAAAATCATACAAAGCAACCTCTCTTTTAAGGCAGAAGTTTTCATTACCACATTTCCAACAGCTGGAACTCCATTTCCAACACATCCTTGATTTGAAAACTTCCTGGATAGGGGCTCACTGATGGAGCCCATATCCACACTGGACTGTGTTACCTTTTAGAAAGTTCTTTCTCAGATTTGATCGAAATCCTCTACACTGTAACTTCCACACATTGAAAATATTGTTTTCTGCTTAATATTCCTGCAGTATTTTATAGGTTGTAAATCTTTCTCATATACCCTATCTTGTTTAATTTTCATTACAGCCTCGGAAGGTAGATTGTTGTCTTCATTCTAGACATAAAAACAACTGAGACACTGAAAAGTTATGAGTCTTGCTTTAGGTGATGTGGCTAATAAGTGGTGGAGTTGGAATTAAACCCTACTCATCTAACCATGCATCTTATGTTCTTTCCATGTGCAGAGATTTCTTAGCACTGCACCTTGCTTGTATCATGGCACTCACCATGCACCTCAGCCCCATAATTTTCAGTGATTCCTCATCTCTTTGCATTTTAGTTTAAATCTCACTTTGCTTAATGCCCACATTCTGTATAATACAATATAATACAATATAATATAATATATCTACATATTTGATATCTCAACCCTGTAGAGGTCATAGAGTTTCATNCAATACAATATAATATAATATAATATATCTACATATTTGATATCTCAACCCTGTAGAGGTCATAGAGTTTCATAGTTGACAGTTGCTCTTACATTCTTCTTCTTTTATTTCATCAGTCCACTGTGTTTAACTGAATTGCCCTTACAGCCCATCCTAGTCTTAACCAAGTGAGAATGAAAGAGAATGAACTTGGGGCCAGAGGGCCTGGGTTTGAGTCCAGCTGCTGCTACTCAACTAGCTATGTGTGTGGCCTTGAGTAACTGACAGGGAATATCCTAAGATTCAGTTGTGTCCTCTGTAAAATGAGGACACTGAGTCCTATCCTTATGGTTTTATAGGAATATTGTTAATGCTAAATGGAACAAAGCAACTTTGCCAGGATGGCACTTGAAGGTAGGTCAGTGGAGCTTTATTCCTCAGCAGCTTTCCTGATAAAATCACTGTCAAAAAAATTCTTACTCTCTGTTCGGTTTGTACAAAATTGTTCTTTCCTAATCCTACCATATTATGTATGAATCCCGTCAAATGTAAAAACACTAATTAGGAACAACAGATAGGTAAATATTCTGAGGTATAAAAATAATATCTTACATTTTCATAGTCTTTAAAACTTTTTTCACATGACTCTTGCTTTATCTGTTTTTTTAAACCCTCTGATGTAATACACAGAAAAGCATTTGGTTTGTGGTCAGCTTTTCTATAAATGTTAACTGACTATATTGAATATTTTTTGTGCTGGTTGTATCCACAGCCTAGTGTGATGCCATTTTGGTGCCTATTTTTAAAATCATGAAGTGATATTTAAATAGGGTGCTGTTTAAACATCTGATTGGGGAGATAGAACACTTAACACTCTTTGTTGTCCTTATATGTAGCTAAAACCCCAGCTTCACCCAAGGTTATCTCAGGAGCTGTGAGCTGCTGAGGGAATACCCCTCCGCCAGCGGCTCCTCACAGAAGGGATAGAACTTCTTGGTTCTCATGTCATAGCCCTGGCTTTCTGTGAGTGAACCACTTCAAAGACAATGTGAGTTAGTAAGAGGCATCCTCGGTATTATCGAACTCCGAAAGTGTCCGCACATGTAAGGCACCGTATACAAAACAAGATAAGCACCTTCGCGAAGGAGACTGGAGCGGTGGATGGACCTCTGTCCTTGTCTCAAATGGTTCTCTGGGCAAAGATCTTTTAGTTTCACTGGGTTTAGGTCTTAGTTTTCTCACACACACCACCCTAACACCACAGTGCACCACTTCCAGTCTACAGAAGGGAACTTGGTGCACATTTTCTGGAAGGGAGGGTTCTATAATTTGTTCCTGATTGGAAGAGAAGGCAGGTGGAAGATTCAGGAAGCTACAACCGTCTCGGGTCTTAAAAACATGAACTCAGATTCTAGACCTTCATAACAGAGACTAAAGATTGTAGATGGAAGAAACTGGAGGTTCCAGTAATATGAAGTGTATTCTATTCTCCTCACCCCGTGTCTTCACTGAGAAGAGAAAACAGCTTTGACTCAGTGATGAGAAAGAGACACAAAGGTGTTAAACAGAACTCTAAGGTGTGAGCTGCAAGAGAAGACATCTCAAACCTCAGCATCCTCTTTGCATCATTTGAGTGGGTTATGTTCTGGCTTCTAAGAAAGTCTAGAGGCTCTTACAAAGGTCTGGGAGGGTGGCAAAGAGAAATTGTAATGCAGGCAACTTTAGCCTTCTGTTCTTTGGTGTCTCAATGGTGTTGACTAGGATAGCTAATTGGCTCTTTCTACCTTCCCCAAAGAATGCGAAAAGGCTTCTCTGCTCTGGGAAGGGAGTGGGGGTGCAGTCAGTGGAGGGAGCTAGCCAGGTAGCTGGATCCACTTTTGAAAGGAAGGTGAATTGGGGTATGTTTTTTTCTGCTCTACAGCCAAGCCCACATTGTCGTATTTTATGGCTTACAAAATGGGTAAGAATACTTACTCAAAACTTACTTACTTAAAACTTCTTACTTAAAAATAATGGGACATTTATTACAGGGCTTTTTCTTTCCCTAAGCCAAGCTATGAAGTAGATAAATAGCAGTAAGAGTTGTAATTTACTGACTACTTTTTGTAAAGTTAACGCAAAGCATCTTACATTTATGTTTACTTATCCTCACAACTCCATAAGCCAAATATTACTAACTCAATTTTGTAAGTGAAAAAAACTGATTTAGGTTTAGAGAGGGTTAAGTAACATTCCCAAGGTCATAGGGTAGCAAAGATAAGATTCAAGACCAGGCTTTTCTGATCCAAGAAATCTTACATGAAACAGATTCATACTCCCCCATGTCAATATTCTTCTTCTTTTTTTTAGACCCTGTAATTGAATCAATACATTTTTATTTCATAATAAAATTTGCACTGTTTTTCATGAACAGGTACCAAGATCATGATTTCAGTACTGCTATTCTTTTTTTAAAGATTTTATTTATTTATTTATTTGAGAGAGAGAGAGAGAGAGAGAGAGCAAGTGAGTGGAGGAGAGGGGAAGTAGGAGAGGGAGAAACAGGGAGCTGAGCAGGAAGCCCTATGTGGAGCTCAGTCCCAGGGTTCCAGGATCGTGACCTGAGCTGAAGACGTAAACTTAACCAACTGAGCCACGCAGATGCCTCTTCAGTACTGCTATTTCCCCCCCTATCTTCTTGTTTTAGAGACTTGGCTTTTTTTTTTCCTGATAGAAGCTTGAGGTGGATATTAGACACTTCAAGATTTATAATGGTTACTTCTATATCAATAACTTGATAATATCTCCACTTATGTTTTTAATTTTCTATAAATTTATATGCTTACCTATCAATATTTTAAAAGGTAGCAGGCAACTACCACAAGATGTATGCCTTTTTTTCAGCAGGTGGAGAATTATGTCCTGACCGAACTGATAACGTCAATATTCTTCATTCATTGTACAAACATATATTAAGCACCCACTAGGTGCCAAGATTTTTACGGGACACAGTGGTGAACAAGACAGATAAGTTCCTTGTTCCTTTAAATTTATATACAATTAAGAGCAGGAATGGTGGTGGTTGGGTAGAAAATTTTATAAAAAACAAGCAAATAAATCAAATACATAAATTATCAGATAAACACTAGAGAATTAAAATAAGGTATTAAGATAAAGATTAGGAAACGACATCAGAGGGAAGGCATCTCTGAGGGGGTGCTGCCATTTAAAATACAAAGAGCCACAGTCAGTAGAGCATCTGACTGTTGATCTCAGGGTTGTGAGTTTGAGGCCCACTTTGGGCATAGAGATTATTTAAAAATATAAATATATATGTATATATATGTGTATATATGTATATATAGGTGTATGTATATATAGATATATATGTATATATACATATATATTTATATACATGTATATATATATGTATGTATATATATGTATATATACATATATATATATAAAATGAGAGCCAGGGATACAAAGATTAAGCCAAGGAAGTTCCAGGCAGAGACGACAGCCTGTTCACGTTATTTTGGTTATTTTGGATAAAACAATGCGCTATTGTGTGGGACTATAATCCACAGAGCAATATGCATAGCAGTTTTAAGTGCTTGAGGGCCGGTATGTTCCCTCATTACTGAGACAAATGTCAACTTAAATAAGAAGGTAAACTGAGGCAAGCTTGAGTAAGCGGGAAATTCAGTTGATTACCGAGTAGCAGGTGATTGCTATTGGCAGACACATGCTACACCAAGTCCAAGCAGCCCCTGGAGGGGGTTAGTCAGCCTTTATTTATGGGCAGGGAGCGCAAAGAGAGGGAAGTCCAGCCAGAGTCCAAGCTGTAAATTCATTGGCTTAAGGATGGGCAGAGATCTCGGCAAATGTTCATTGGTGAGGAGAGCGGTGCCATCGTCCCATCAATCAGGCGTTTATGGGAATCAGCCTCACAGGGATTAGGGTCTGAGAGCGCATACGCGAAATTCCTTGTCTTTATATTCTTTGGTTCAATTTGAGGATGACATGTTTTCTGGCTGCCCGATGAGTCCCACCTACATTTCCGAAGTTGCCACCGGAGGTGGCTCTTTCCTCTGCCCCTGTTGAAAGTTGCTCGGACAGGTGCGTGCCTTTAAGCCAGAACGAGCGTGGCACGTAGCAGGGATGAGCGAGGGCAGGTGTGGCGGAAGATGAAGGACGCTGGGCAGGGAGACTGAGCCCGGATCGGGTAGGGCTCTCCGAACTGGGCTGGGGGCACTGGAGTGTGTTGTTAGGACTAAGGGAAGCCACTGAAAAGCATCGTAGCAGGGGAATTGGAGGGAAGTGGAAAAATTTGCTCTACGTGTTGGTAATAAGAATTTTCAGGTCGGCTGATGGGGTGTTGGGCGTGTGGAAAAGAGATGAATCAGGGATTACGCCCACTATTTTCTACTCTGTTTCCTTTACAGCACCTACTGTAATTATTTCCTAATCTTTTTTTTTCCTGTTTGTGTGTTTTTCCAATTAGATCCATGTCAACTTTTATTCTGTGCTTAATAGAAGTGTGTTGAATAAGTGATTGAACAGAACCCCGGGGACACCCCCCTCAGTCCATAACACAGACGCACCTCTTTCTTTTCGGTGGCTGTGTGCAGGGACCACCGCCACATTGCTTCGGTTGTTTCTCGAAGGGACATGTACTTTGTTCCCAGAGTTTAGCTATTTAAAAAAAATGCTGTAAGACTATGTTTATATACATGTCTGTGCATTTCTGCTAGGATTTCTCTACGATAGAAAAGTAGAATTGGAAGGGATCGTCCCAAGCTATGTTATAACTTTCAATGGGTATTGTCAAATGGGGCTCTGAGAAGCTGTGCAAGAGGGATCTGGATGACTCAGTGGGTTAAGGGTCTGACTTGAGTTTAGGTCATGATCTCCTAAGAGAGCTCAGCGGGGCGTCTTTTCGTCCCTTGCCCCTCCCCCACGCACCTGCAATCTCTTTCTCCGATAAGTAAAATCTTAAAAATATGTACAAATTACACTCTTACAAACACCATGGGAGAATGCCTTTCCTCTATACTCTAAGCACTATATATATATATATATATATATATATATATATATATATACACTATTTGTAAAAAGTTTATAACCTAGCAGGCAAAAAATGTCTCATAATTTAAAATTAAAAAATGTCTTTGAAATTGAAACTCTTTCACTAGTTTTATTTATCACCATTTGCATTTCTCCATTGAATTACTTAATATAATTTACTTTTTTAAAAATTAAGCTATTGTCTTGTTACTACTGGTTTATAGTAGCTCTTTAGGTGGCACAAATGTAACTCTTCATTACATGTATTATAAATGTTTCTTCCCCTTAGCTCATCTGTCTGTTACTTTCCATGTAGAAATGTTTGATTTTTTTAAAGCAAATCTATTGTTTCCTGTGGAGCTTCTTGTCACACGTAGACTTCCCTCACCTTATTATAAGTGTATATTTCTCTATTTTTTTCTAATATAAAATTTTCACTGTGCTTTACCTCCATAATGTATTTAAAAAACCACTTTTATAGGTAGTAAACATAATGTTTTCAAGTTAGATAACTGATAACATAAGTAACACCGTCTTTTAATTTCCATTCTGTCAAAAGGACAGCCCTGTCTTAGACTAAACTTCCTCTTATGCTTTGGTTTCATCTTAAACTCTCTCTTCTGTTCTTTGGATCTCTTTGTAATGCAGTCATGACGATTTTAATAACTGTATGACTTTTTTCTTCAAACTATTATTGGCAATTTTTGTATGTTTACTGTGTACATAGACTTACTCAACTCATTCAGTGCTCCCCCCACCTACTTCCCTGCCAAATCGTTTTGGACTTTTGGTTGGAATTATGTACAATTAACTGTAATTTAGTTAGGAGGAATTTGATGATTTATTTTTTATTTTTTATTTTTTTAAAGATTTTATTTATTCATTTCACAGAGGGAGAGAGATCACAAGGAGGCAGAGAGGCAGGCAGAGAGAGAGAGGGGGAAGCAGGCTCCCCTGCTGAGCAGGGAGCCCGATGCAGGCCTCGATCCCAGGACCCTGAGATCATGACCTGAGCCGAAAGCAGAGGCTTTAACCCACTGAGCCACCCAGGCGCCCAGGAATTTGATGATTTTACACTGTGAAGTTTACCTTTCTAAGAGAATATGATATGGACTAAGCATGTACTGATTATTTTATATTCCTTCGGAAAAGTTATAGTTTTATTTTTTAAAACATATTTGCCATACAACATTGTGTCAATTTAAGGTGTATAGCATGTTAATTTGATATATTTGTTTACTTATTGAAGTGTAGTTGACATACAATATTATATCACTTTCATGTGTGATTCAGCATTTAGTATACATTATGAAGTGATCACTACTACCATCTGTTACTCTATAAAGTTGTTACAATGTCATAAACTATATTCCCGATGCTGTACATTTGCATCCTCACGTCTTATTTATCTTGTAATTGAAAGCTTGTTCCTTTTAAACCCCTTTCCCTGTCTCCTCACCTCCTCTGGCAATACCAGATCGTTCTCTGTATCTTTGAATCTATCCCTCTTTTGTCTTGTTTTGTTTTTTGGATTCCATATATAACTGAAATCACACAGTATTTGTCTTTCTCTGACTTATGTCCCTTAGCATAATAACTTCTAGGTCCTCCTGTGTTGCCACAAGTGACAAGATTTCATTCTTTTCTATGGCTGAATAATATTACATTGTATATGTATATCACATCTTCATCCATTACTCTTAACAGTGGACACTTTGTTCAGTTCTGTGTCTTGGCAATTGTAAGTAATGGTACAATGAACATGAGGGTGCATATAGCTTTTCAGCTTAGTGTTTTCATTTGTTTGGGTGATTACCCACTAGTGGAATTACTGGATTGTATAGTAGTTCTATTCTTAATTTTTTTGAGGAGACTCCATACTGTTTTCCACAGTAGTTGCCTTGTTTTGCTCTCCCACCTGTAGTGTACCAGGGTTCCCTTTTCTCCTCATCTTCCCCAACACTTGTTATTTCTTGTCTTTTTGGTAATAGCCATTCTGATGGGTGGGATGTGATGACCCATTGTGGTTTTGATTTGCATTTCCCTGATGATGAGTGATAATGAGTGCCTCTTCTTGTGTCTGTTGGACATCTGTGTGCCTTCTTTGGAAAAATGTCTGTTGAGGTCCTCTAGCCATTTTTTGATTGGAATGTTTATTTGTTTGTTTTTGAAATTGAGTTGTGTAAGGATCCTTTTATGTCTTATGATTGCTGCAGGTTTTTATATAGGTTTTGTGCATTTCTGAACTTTTTTCTATATATTTTATAGTTTTATATCCAGCCACTTATTGAAACCCTAGTTCTCAATGGGCTAGACTTAAAACAATTAGTTTTTCAGACACATAGATCAATGGAACAGAATAGGAAACCCAGAAATGGACCCACAACTAAACTAGAACAAAGCAGGAAAGAATACCCAATGGAAAAAAGACAGTCTCTTCAACAAATGGGGAAAAGTGGAGAGCAATGTGCAGAAAAATGAAACTGGACCACTTTCTTACACCATAAACAAAAATAAATTAAAAAGTGGACGAAAGACCTTACTGTGAGACAGGAAACCATCAAAGTCCTAGAAAAGAACACAGGCAGCAACCTCTTTGATCTTGGCCGTAGCAACGTCTTACTGGACACATCACCATAAGCAAGGGCAAACTAGACACATCACCAAAAGCAAAAGCAAAAATGAACTATTGGGACCTCATCAAGATAAAGAGCTTCTGTACAGCAAAGAGAACAATCAAAGCTAAAGGGCAGCCTACAGAATGGGAGAATATACTTCAAACAACATATTTGATAAAGGATTGGTGTCCAAAATTTTCAAAGAACATATCAAACTCAACACCCAAAAACCAATTAACCCGGTTAAGAAATGGGCAGAGGATATGAATAGACACTTTTCCAAAAAAGACATCCAGATGACTAACACACACACAAAAAGATGTTGGACATCACTCATTGTCAGGGAAATACAGATCAAAACCACTATGAGATATCATCTCACATCTGTCAGAATGGCTGAAATTAACAACACAAGAGACAGCAGATGTTGGCAAGGTTGAGAGAAGGGAAATTTTTGCACTGTTTGTGGGAATGCAAACTGGTGTAGCCACTCTGGAGAACAGTATGGAGGTTCCTCAAAATGTTAAAAATAGAACTACCCTGTGATCCAGCAATTGAACTACTAGGTATTCACCCAAAGGATACAAAAATACAGATTCAAAGGGATACATACACTGTGATGTTTACAAGACCGGTGCTCTAACCCCTGAGCTATAGGGCCACACTGTGATGTTTAAAGCAGCATTATCAACAATAGCCAAACTATGGAGAGAACCCAAATGTCCATTGACTGATGAGTGGATAAGGAAGATGCAGTGTGTGTGTGTGTACACACACACACACACACACATGACTATTTATTACTCAGTCATCAAAAGGAAAGAAATCTTGCCATTTACTATGACTTGGATGGAGCTAGAGGGTGTTCTGAATGAAATAAGTCAGAGAAAAAGAAATACCATATGATCTCACTCATATGTGGAATTTAAGAAAGAAAACAGATGAGCATATGGGTGGGGGGTGGAGAAAAAAAAGGAAAGAGAAAGAAGCCAGAAGAGACTCTTAATGATAGAGAACAAACGGAGGGCTGATGAAGGAGGTGCGTGGGGGATGGGCTAGATGGGTGATGAGCACTAAGGAGGCACTTGTTAACGTGAGTACTGGGTGTTACATGTAAGTGATGAATCACTGAATTCTACTCCGGAAACAATATTGCACTGTATCTTAACTACCTAACACTTAAATTTAGAAAGATTTGTTTTTTTTCTCTTCCTCTTTGATGCCTTTTTTTCTCCTTTACTCCTAATCAACCAATACTGCTTTCTCAAAGGGTCTTGCTCTTGGATTATCCAGAAACACATATTAACATATTAGGCATTAATTCAGGTGTTGGCTGACAACTGGGAAGTTAGTTAATGGCATTCATTTCTTACGATATTTGCTCACACTGAGTTCTAACATTTCCTCTGCTCTGCCTTTACCCTGCAGGCTTCATTGGCCAGGTTTCTGGGGGCACTGGTGAGAGACTGGAGGGCTAGGAAGGCAGCTGTCATTATAAATTACTTGTGATACTACTTGCAGGCCCAGAGATCCTTCATCTCTGTATTTTTCATAGTTTTACTTTAACAGACACCTTCCCTTTCCTACCTCTGTTTAGCCATTTCCTGAACTATTGCAATTATTTTCTTTTTCATTTCAATCTATATTAAATTTTTATTTGGAAAATATATTCATTTTAAAAGCTACATATCATTCAATATTCTTTGAGCATCTACAGTATGTTAGGCATGAAGACACAGAGGTAAAAGAAACTGTCTTTGTTTTCAAGAAGTTCACAGGTTAACGATGAGGTGCTAAAATCCAGCATCCAGACAATTCCTTGGGACAAACGCTGTAGACAGAGTAAATACAAATGCTATAGCAACACTGATAAGGGGCCCCTAACTTAGTGGGCCAGGAAGGCTTAGTAGGGAGGTCCAACTGAAGGTACTTAAAAAGTTGCTTGGAAAAGAAAGAGTAAAACATGAAGGGGAAAGAGAGCATGACCCGTTGTGGCTATTGTTGCACCCAGTAAGCCTGGAATAGAGAATATTTGTGGGGAAACAGAAGGTGGTCTAGAAGCGGGGCTTCTCATGAAGGGTTTTGCATGCTGTAGCCAGATAGCACTGAGTTACAAATTAACCGATGTGCTACCTCCCCCCTTTTGGTACCGTGGGAACCATCCTTCCATACTACTGTCAGCTAAGATTGTCTATGCTTACTGCTTTAGGAAAGAGCTGTTCGAAAAACACATAGGGAAGTAAGATTTCCCCAGACTCTAATCTCATTGAGGAAAGGACTTATCTCCAGGTGTCCCCAGAACCTGCAGCCTCCAGTGTCCCTGTCCCTATTTGTACCTAATAAATAACAGTTGAATTAATGAAGAAAAGAATCAGATTCTCGGTGGTTGCATTTCAAAGACTTGTTTTGAGTTATGAGGACCCATGTTCTGAGTTTCAATAGCCTAAATCCCAAAAGGCATGGGTCTTCAAGTTAAAGAGAAAAATGATAGCTTTGGAAGAGCAGGTCAGTCAGAGCTAAGTTTGCTTATACAAACTAGGTAATTCTTCTGTCTCTGAGGAAGTGATGTGCGCTGATGGAATGCAGTGACGTGAACTGGACAGTTAAGTGCTGATGCGTGTTCCTTTTCCACACCGTCCTTCAGGCTCAGTCTGGAGATGGAAGGAACATATGGAAGGATTCCTACACGAATTTGGGGGATCAGAGAGCAGAGCTTAACTTTGCTTCTAAACTCAGTGGAGCCAGGAGTGATGACAGTTTTGAAAAAGTTTCCCTCTGCCCTGCATAGTAGGGAAGTAGTGGATAGATGGAACGCCATGTGATAGTTAAGCAGAAAGAGTTTGCAGAGTTTCCTTTCACCCCATAAGGCGTGAAACTACTGAATATGTTCTGGATGCCCAAGAGCAGTAGGGAAGTAGCTGGGAGACACACACACACACATTCATGCGCGCACATGCACACACGTGCCAGCCTGGGGAGATGTAATGAGTGGGGCAAGAAGACTGTGCTGTGTTCTAGATGACCCAAACGGGAGTGATGGTGTCTGAGCTGATGCTAAAGGGCTCAAGTGAAGAGGAAGGGCCAGGTGTTCTTCCTCCCTTTCCCAGTGCCTTGGTACATTTTACAACCTGAGATACTTAGACGTCTCCAGGGGGAAGGGTGGAAAAAGAAGTACTGATTTAACTGCAAAAACTCTGAATTAAGTTAAGTTGAAATTTCCTGCAGCAGTGGAATGAGAGCACAAAATAAAGATTGAGATGAGTGATAACAAAATAAAGTTGTATTTGTATACTCCTGAAGTTTGGGACTGAGATTTCCATAATTATTATATTATTAAATATGGATTTAATTATGCACAAGATGGTGGCCATCATTCCTTTGTTCAGCTTTTACTAGGTGCCAGGTGTGGAGTGTGCGGTGGGGTACAAATACGAATCAGACAGTCTCCCTGACCTCAAGGGTTGCACAGTAAAGTGGGGGAGAATGGCATGCATATAGTTACAGGGGGCTATAACGGAATCTTGCAAGAGTGGAGCAGAGTATAAAATTTATGGGAGCTTCGGATGGTGTTTAAATCTACTAGAGGGATTCAGTGGTGGCTTCTTGGAGCCAAAACAGAAGAGATGAGTAGGAGCCACTTAGTAACATTTGGTGAGGTGAACATTTCGGTGGAGGGGGGCTAGCATGCACAAAGGCACTGAGGCATGAGAGGGTATTGGTTGTTGAGGGATGTGTGAAAGTATTTGTGTTGTCTGAGTGAAGAGCATCAGGGTGGTGGCCCAGGGTAGGAAATGTGTAAAGACAACACAGGGAAGGTCACAAAGGAACTCATTAATGCTACGATCCATTAGATAGAAATCAGTGAAAAATTTTGGGCAAGGGAGCAACATAGCACCATAACCAGATATACCTGTTGAAATATTCACTTTGGCAAGATAAACCTGAGACTTGAGATTAAAGGCAGTGAGATCAGCAGGGAAGGCTCTTGTATTACTGCTACTACTAACAATGTTGCAGATCACTGTCATTTATGACCTACCTCTGTGTCAGGCACCTGACACATTTGTTTCATTTTATCCTTATACCAACCTTATGGGGCGGCTATTTGTTATCTTATTTTACAGAGGAAGAAGCTGAGGCTTAGAGAAGTTAATTTACTTGTCCAAGTAAATATACATAGAGAATGAGTAAAATGAAAGTGAAACCCAAATCAGTAGGCCAGAAAGCTTCCAAAATTGTTATTCTTTCTACTCACAAATATTTGTCTCCATTGTCAGCCCTGGAAAGGGATACTAAATGCCTGAATTAGAGGAGTAGTAGAGAGGAACATGAGAAACATGACATGGGAGATGTTTAGGACTCAGTGATTCACTGGATGTGGGGATAAAGGGAAAAATAAAGCCTGGACATATGCCCAGATTTCCTGTTAGGGCAGTTGGGTGAGTGGTAGACACACTCACCAAGAGATACAAAACAGGAGAGGAGCAGAGTCTCTGGGGTGGGTTAGGAGTTCAGTTTTGGATATGCGCTTTTTGGCATCTTTCATGAAATAAATAATGGGTGGTTGGAAGTCTGCATGAATTGCAGTGGAAGGATAAGAGTGCAAGGGGAGGTGGAGATCCTGGTGAAGGAGTTGTTTAAATTATGCCCCAGACCACAAGATCCCTTCCAGTCTTTACTGACGAGATCTGAGATGCTTCTCAGATGATGAGATGCTTCTCATGAGATGCTTCTCCTGCCCTCTGCAGTGCATGTGTCTTACCAATGTTTCCTCTTGGCTGGTTAACTTGGAGCCATCTGCAGAAGAGACTAAAGGGACGCTCTGTGGCATGCCCAGATGGTGCAAATCCTTTCAGACCATGACAGAGGGAGAGAGTTAATATAGGTCAAGACCGTGAATGAAGACTGTTGTCCCTTCCATGTGAATGTGAACTGTTTCTGATCTGCTGATAATGTGGAAAAGAACTCATTGACCAGATCCATGGTTTGTACTCTGTAGCTGAGACAGCACTAACGTGCTCTATGAAAGCCATGTGACATCACATTTGTCACCACAGTTGCACTTAGAGGTAGTATCTGATAGAGTCTATAGCTGTCCATTGTCATCTTCCAGGATCCACGTGGTTTCTTCAGGAGTCAGACTGGTGACTTAATTGGAAATAAGATGAGGAACCCCTGCCATTCCTCCAAGCATGCACAATTGCTTTTATTTATTGTCTCGGCTGAAGGAGTCTGGCCTTCCCACTAGAATGTGTTACATTGCAAATGACCCTAACTATCGGTCAGGTGGCTAGGAAGGGAGGTGGAGGTAAATTTTGATATTTGAAAGTATTTTCTTGCAAGGCAGAGGCCTCTGTATCATCTTCAAGCAAGGGGAGTGCTAACCTTTGGCAGGGAGGAGTAGGCCTCTTTGCAGGTCCAGAAAGGTCTTAGGAATCTGGTGTTTCAAGATTTTTTGAATGCGTTGACCCAAGAGTCCCATTTCCCAGTTTCAGGGTGCCATTCTTTTCCAACCTGGGTCTTTACTCTGGCGTACTGGACTTGCCCGAGTTGAGGTTTTAGATTTCTCTGGACCCTACTAATTTAGACTTGGACCTGATGCTCAAGAATTTTCTGTCCTCCAGCTTTAGGGGTTAGGGTCTCTTTGAAGCTGCCAGTGAGGCCTTCTGAATTCCTTACTCTTCAGCACCATTACCATTTTGGGCACAATCAGTCTTTCTTGGGGGTAGTGTTGCCTTGCGCACTGCTGGATGGCTCACACTAGCCATCTACATACCAGAGGCCAGTAACACTCAACCTTCTCCCTACTTAGAGCAACCCCAAAATAGCTCCCTATATTGCCGTATGTCCCTATGTCCCTTGATGGGGGCAAGATGGACCCTGTGGAGAACCACGGCATTAGACAAAGGCTTGTTAGGGTGGAGCACGGTACGATGTGCTTCAACGGTCTTGATGTCACATGCCCTCCACTCCCCTCCCCAATACAAAAAACCACTGTTGCACCTGATTCTGTTTAAAACGTAGATCATCCTTAACAGATGTAGTGGATAATTTCGTGCATTGCCCACATCTCCCTTCAGGACTGAGATAATCATTTCCCAGCAGCTGGAAATGTTGGCCACTGAGGGTTCACAGCTGAAGAAAATTGCCCTCAGCAGAAGGAAGCTGCATTGTGCAAGGTCTCACACCTTCTTTGTAGGCATCTGCATCCAGTGACTGGTTAATGCGATGGTACATTGTCTCCTTGCCACAACAACTTTATTTTTTTTAATTGTGCTCAATTAGCCAGCGTATAGTACATCATTAGTTTTTGATGTAGTGTTCAACAATTCATTAGCTGTGTATAATACCCAGTGCTCATCACAACACAACTTTAAAGGGCCGTTCCACCTCCAGAGCTCCCCATGGGGTAGGCAGTGACCTTTGCTGATACTTTATTGCAGCTCAATTTCTCCCTCTGTATAGTCCTGCCTCTTTCACCCCCCACAAATGCATTCTTCTTGAAAGCTAACCTCGATAAACAGATCTTCCTCAAATCTCTCTTTTGACATCTATTCCCAGAGAAGTTAACATAAGAGAGGTGTTGGAGGGCGGTCTAAAATAGAATTTTAGAGTATAATAGCCCACCAGCCAGCTGGCGATAAGGACCCCATGACTAGTGGTAGGGGATTTCTGATAGACCCCAACATGTGGTAGTAGTGTAGTTGTTAAATCTTTTGTGGTGGGGAACTGGGATGGGAAACAGGTGAAGGGAACGTGTTAACAGCTGCAGTCTCTCAAGCATTTGAGAAATCCAAGGTATGTTAACTCATTAGCAAGATGGCCTCAGATGGATGAATGCTATCAACACATTTAAGAAAGACAGTAAGGCTGATGATGAGAAATGTTAATGCTGAGGTCGAGAACCTTTGATCTAATGGTTTCATGTATTGAGGGATCAACTATTCATTAGGGTGTACATATTCTATATTTGGTTCCACATTTGTTAACTGGAATTTTGTTTTTCTTTCTTTCTTGATATCATATTTAAAAATTTTTATTTTAATTCTAGTATAGTTAGCATATAGTATAATATGACTCTCAGGTGTATGATATAGTGATTCTTTAAAATTTATTTATTACATATAATGTATTATTTGCCCCAGGGGTACAGGTCTGTGAATCATCAGGCTTACACCTTTCACAGCACTCACCATAGCACCAACCCTCCCCAATGTCCATAACCCATCCACCCTGTCCCTGCCCTCCTACCCCCCAGTAACCCTCAGTTTGTTTTGTGAGGTTAAGAGTCTCTTATGGTTTGTCTCCTTCCTGATCCCATCTTGTTTCATTATTTTTCCCTCCCTACCCCCCACGACCCCCTGCCCTGACCCTCAAATTCCTCATATCAGAAAGATCATATGATAATTTTTTTTGATTGACTTATTTCACTTAGCATAATACCCTCTAGTTCCATCCACATCATTACAAATGGCAAGATTTCATTTCGTTTGATGGCTGCAAAGTATTCCATTGTATATATATACCACTTCTTCTTTATCCATTCATCTTCTGATGGACATCTAGGTTCTTTCCATAGTTTGGCTATTGTGGACATTGCTGCAATAAGTATTTGGGTGCACGTGCCCCTTTGGGTCACTACGTTTGTATCTGTAGGGTAAATACCCAGTAGCATGCCTGCTGGGTCGTAGGGTAGCTCTCTTTTCAACTTTCTGAGGAACCTCCATACTGTTGTCCAGAGTGGCTGCACCAGCTTGCATTTCCACCAACAACATAGTAGGGTTCCCCTTTCTCCACATCCTCACCAACATCTGCCATTTCCTGACTTGTCAGTTTTAGCCATTCTGACTGGTGTGAGGTAGTATCTCACTGTGATTTTGATTTGTATTTCCCTGATGCCAAGTGATGTTGAATACTTTCTCATGTGTCTGGTGGCCATTTGGATGTCTTATTTGCAGAAGTGCCTGTTCATGTCTTCTGTCCATTTCTTGACTAGGTTATTTGTTCTTTGGGTGTTTGGGTGTAAGTTCTTTATAGATTTTGGATACAAGCCCTTTATCTGATATATCACTTGCAAATATCTTCTCCAATTCTGTTGGTTGTCTTTTGGTTTTGTTGACTGTTTCCTTTGCTGTGCAAAAGATTTTTATCTTGATGAAGTCCCAATAGTTCATTTTTGCCCTTGTTTCCCTTGCCTTTGGTGATGTTCCTAGGAAGAAGTTGCTGTGGTTGAGGTTGAAGAGATTGTTGCCTGTGTTCTCCTCAAGGATTTTGATGGATTCCTGTCTCACATTGAGGTCTTTCATCCATTTTGAGTCTATTTTTGTGTGTGGTGTAAGGAGATGGTCCAGTTTCATTCTTCTGCATGTGGCTGTCTAATTTTCCCAACACCATTTGTTGAAGAGACTGTCTTTTTTCCATTGGACATTCTTTCCTGCTTTGTCGAAGATTAGTTGACCATAGAGTTGAGGGTCCATTTCTGGGCTCTCTATTCTGTTCCATTGATCTATGTGTCTGATTTGTGCCAGTGCCATACTGTCTTGATGATGACAGCTTTGTAATGAGCTTGAAGTCCAGAATTGTGATGCTGCCAGCTTTGGTTTTCTTATCTTTTATTTTATTTTATTTATTTATTTGACAGAGAGAGAGAGAGAGAGAGAGAGGGAGAGAGAGAGAGAGAGGGAGATGAGATCACAAGTAGGCTGAGAGGCAGGCAGAGAGAGGAGGAAGCAGGCTCCCCGGTTTTCTTTTTCAACATTCCTCTGGCTATTCAGGGTCTTTTCTGGTTCCATATAAATTTTAGGATTATTTGTTCTATTTCTTTGAAAAAAATTGATGGTATTTTGATAGGGATTGCATTAAATGTGTAGAAAATTTAAAAAGATTTTTAAAAAGGTATTGATATGATAAAATAGTTAAAATCTTAAAATAAGAAAAAGGAAAAATTAAAAAAAGTAAGAAAAAAATAAAATACAAAGAATTTAACTTTGAAAGACTAAAGGATCATGGGAAAAAAGCCATGAATTCTATGTGTTGTTTTCCCCTAGTTCTGGAGTTCCACAGTTCTCATTGATCAGTGAACTTGGTCTTGACTGGACGTTCTTGCTGGTCTTCTGAGGAAGGGGCCTCTTGTAGTGATTCTCAAATGTCTTTGCCTGAGGTGGAATTGTGCTGCCCTTGCCAGGGGCCAGGCTGAGCTATCTTCTTGGGTTCACTCTTGGGATCTTTTGTTCCCTGAATGCTTTCTGTACCGCTTTGGAGGTCAGGAATGAAAATGGCCAGTCTCTGGCCTAGAGGAACCAAGAACTCAGAGCCCCACTCCTCAGTGTGCCCTCAGAGAAAAGCAGTCAGTCCCTCCCATCTCCCTGGTCTCCAGCTGTACTCCGTGCTCACCTTTCCTGTGACTGAGCATTTCTGTCTCTGGCGCACAGCCCTGTTTGGAAGCTCCAAACCCAGCAGATTCCTGCAGCACGCTCATGTGCTGCTCCTCCCAGAGGAGGAAGGTGAGTCTCCCTGGATCTTCCATTTGTGGGGTCCCTGCTCAAAGAGCTGTGGCCTGACTGTGCCTTGGATCACGGTTTAAGGTAACCCTGAGCTGAGAGCCCCCCCCCTTGGCTCTGTCTCTGCAGCCAGCTTCTGAGCTCTGATACCTGGGAGCTCTGCCACACTCAGGCACCCCTGGTCTTTCTGTGACCCCGAGGGTCTGAGACCACACTGTTCCCACAAGGACTCCACTCCCCACTTAGCCACTGGAGTGATGTCCCTCAGTGGAGCAGACTTCTACAAGTTCAGATTTTGTGCTTCATCTCACTTGCTGGGAGCTAGCCCCTACCCACCACGGTCTGTCTTCCCGTCACTTCAGATTCACTTCTCCGCACATCCTACCTTCCGGAAAGTGGTCACTTTTCTGTTCCTAGAATTGCTGCTCTTCTTCTCTTCTATCTCCTATTGAGTTTGTAGGTGTTCAGAATGGTTTGATGACTATCTAGCTGAATTCCTGGGACCTGATGATAATCGGTCTCCTACTCCTCTGCCATCTACCTCCTCCCCCCTGGAATTATGTTTTTAATAAGAGAGCTTATTTTGATCATCATCTAGCTTTCCTTGATTATTCTAACATTTGCATTTTAGTGTAATAGAGTAACTATGGAAAGGGTCAGTAGGAAGTCAGGAAATTATTACAGTTTTCTCTGCAGGCCTAAATTAAGTATGGATAATTGAATAATTTAGGAATGAGAACCAATAAGATCTGGCAGTAGTTACTGAGGGCATGCAGAAGTTAGAATGACTCTTGGTTTTCTGACTGGGTAGATGATGATGTCAATCATTAAGTAAGAGAGAACAAGGTGGATGAGAGATTTGGAGACACTGAGTTTGAGAAGTGTCGTAGATGAAATGATCTTTCAGCAGATATACACTTCCTCTTTCTTAGCTTCTATGAGAAGAGAAGCTGTACTTCTCAGTCTTTGATGTTGCACTTGCCTGCATGACTTGCTTTCACCAATAGTATATGGATTAAAATGATAGTGTGCCCTTTCAAAGACTAAGCCATAAGAGGCATTCTGTGTTTCTACTCAGGGAAGAAACTTCCAATACCTACTACGAAGATAAAAGATCTCCAGTCTGGGACTCAGAACAAACACACATGGGGTGGATTGGAGCCAACCTGCAGCTTAGAGCAGAGCTGCCTAATCAAGCCCCGTCTAGGTTGGCTGAATTGCAGTCAACCTGTAGATTCATGAGCACGAGAATCAATTTTTTCCCCATCGAATGTGTGATGTGTTACATGGGAATAGGATGGAAACAAAAAACATGAGTATCACCCACATGGAAATATGCGGTAGGGAGTTGTACGTGCAGGTCTCAAGATTAAGTGAAGATCACAAAGAGAAAATGAATAGAATAAGGGCCAGAGACAAAACTTTGGGGGAATATTCACGTACTGACCATTTGTCATTAGGACATGCTCAGTTCTGAGTATTAAAGGTATTTCTTTGTTCTGTGAGATTATGCACTTTAGAATATAAATAATAGGTATTACTACAAAACTTCTCTGTGTGTGCTACGAATCACTTAGAGCTATGATATGCACATGGACTCCAGACTACCTGGAGAAGAAAAAATATCAATCTGCATTTTTTTCCCCTGAATAAAGCACTTTCCCTCCTAGGGTAGGTCTTGACATTTTGATTTTGAAGAGAAATGGTTCTTCTCTTGGTTTTCCATTCCAGCTTCTTTGCTTTGCTGGGTTCTCCCTCCACAATAGAGTATCTCTCCAGACTTATAGGTCAATTTCCATCAGAAACCATTCTATATGTCAATCTTGGAGACTGATGAGTCAATTCTTATCCATCTTTCCTCAACATTCCATTGAGAAAATTTTATTTTTTTCCTTGAGGGCATTGGAAAGTCAATTGTATTCTTACAGGGTTAGTTTCCAGCTCTGTGCTAGCGTTCTCCTCTCTTCCTCTCCTTCCTCCCACTCCCTCTTCTCTCCTTTTCTTCTTCCTCTGTTCTCCATAAGCCCTTCCCCCAGCTCTGACATTCTGCCCCCTTTTATGATGACATTTTCTGATTTCTTCAGGTAAGAAGAAGAGATTAACCATGTTTTTACTATTGTGTCCCAACTCTGTGAGCATACAGATTTTGTTTGTTGTTATTGTTTGCTTAGAAATACAGCCTTCCCCTTCCTTTTAAATGCCACAGTTCCTGTTAATGGCTAGAACCACAGCAGCATCACTGACCACAAAAAATGCTTTTGTTCTGGTGAGGCCCAGAGCCTCTGCTCCAAGTCTCAATGGAGACGGACACAGAATTATATTTAAACCAACCTTGTGAAGTGGGCTGCAGATGCTCTTTCTCCCAGACAACCCTTCAGAACTACTTCCTGTTCTCATGAGGAACAAACCAGAATGAATTACTTTATGCAGAAAAGATAGAAAAAAGATAGTGTCATTTCCTCTGCTGAGATTATGACTTGACACTCATCCATTTAGGTCATACTTTTAATAGAAAGGGGGAAGTTCTGAAAGACAGCTAGTTATGGGAAGATGATGCATTTAATTCTAGAGACACTGAATTTCAGTATCTACTGAGATCAACTAGTTTTGGGATGCATGGAATTAGTTTTTGAGCATGCTGATTTGGAGGTCTAGGGGGACATTTACATGGAGGTGTCCAGTTGGCAAGATTGACACACAGGGGAGACGTCGGGGTCAAATGTACAGATCTGGGTGTTAACTCATGTGTTTAAAGCTCTGAGAGGTGATAAAGAAACACATGAACTGGCAAAAGCAAGGGCTGAGGATTGAGCCTTGGGTTGTACCCAATTTGAAAGATGGGAGGAGGAAGTAAAACCAATGAAAGAGAAAGATGAGTATGTACAGTAGGGAAATTGTGACAATACAGCCTCTTGCATGCCAAGGCAGATAGAATTCTGAGAAGGTAGGCGTGGTTGCGAGTATCGACGGCTAACCAGACCAGGAGCATGAAGGCTGAGCAAAAGCCATCTGACTTGGTGACCAGGAGCCACTGGGGACATTTGAGAAGATGGTTTCAGTGTAGCGGTGTGGACTGGAACTGAGTGCCTATGATTAGGGAGTGATTTTGTAGTGAAGGACTGGGGGAGGGGGAGACAGACAACCTTTCAAAAAAATGTAGTCAGGAAATGAAGAAGAAAAAGAACTCCATGATTAAAGTTTTTAACAAACACCAGTGAAACAAACTCCAGGGTTCTTCGCTGCTCTGGCCCTGGATTGCCTTGGATTTTGTGATATTTGTGATATTTATCAGCTTTTTAAAAATGTACAGTTTGTCATGATTTCTCATTCTAAAGAAATGTTCACTTTAGTACCTAATTTCATGTTTGTGAATTTGTATTCTTTGTCCTAAAAGATGCTACACAAATCGCCTAAGCTTCTGGTTGTCCAAAAGCTTCAGATCCTTCTCACCTTCAGTTCCTCCCCAACAAGGATCTATGTTCATGTAACAGATTCACCAGTTAGGGGATTTCTTTTCACCAGTTAGGGGTCTTCTTGGGTTCAAGGATAGTTTCTGCAGAGATGACTTCTAACTCACGTTAGAACATGTTAGCATGGTGGTCGTGACCAAGCAGAGCAGTTAAGTTGCCCTGAATGTTGAAAGTGTACTTAATTTTGGCTCCTCTAGCTACCATACGACCCAGCAATCGCATTACTGGGTATTTATCCTAAAGACACAAAGGTAGTGATCCTCAGGGGCACGTGCACCCGAATGTTTATAGCAGCAATGTCCACAATAGCCAAACTATGGAAAGAACCTAGATGTCCATCAACAGATGAATGGATAAAGAAGATGTGGTATATATATACAATGGAATACTATGCAGCTATCAAAAGAAACGAAATCTTGCCATTCGCAACGACATGGATGGAACTGGAGGGTATTATGCTGAGTGAAATAAGTCAATCAGAGAAAGACAATTATCATATGATCTCTCTGATATGAGGAACTTGAGGGGCAGGGTGGGGGGTCGTGGGGGGTAGGGAGGGAAAAATAATGAAACAAGATGGGATGGGGAAGGAGACAAACCATAAGAGACTCCTAATCTCACAAAACAAGCTGAGGGTTACTGGGGGGTGGGAGGGAAGGGATAGGGTGGATGGGTTATGGATATTGGGGAGGGTTTGTGCTTTGGTGAATGCTGTGAAAGATGTAAGCCTGATGATTCACAGACCTGTACCCCTTGGGCAAAGAATAAAAATAAAATTAAAAAAATTTTGGCTCCTCTCAGTGTTGACCTTTCTTCCTTTCCCTTAACCTTCTAGCAGCACAGAATGGTTGATCAGGTTACCTACTGATACTTTGGAAGGTAACTTAATGGATGGGATTGGATGAGAGTTTGGGTTCTTTGTCATCTTGAGACTCTATATTTGTTTCAAAGAGAGGACTTCAAGAACAAGGAGGCAGGACTGGAAGGATCAACTGGTATCTGGGACCAAGTAGGAGGAGAGAGGGTGGCAGGAGAAAATGGCCATAGGGATGAGGTGAGTAGCTCTGAGGAAGAATAGGGAGCCAGTCAACATAGAGGTTTTGTCCAGATAAGGTGTCTGGGGTGGGGGTGGCTGGATTTTCTGGATTTGGCCAAGGACACAAGCCCAGAATCACAGGACAAGAAAAGAGTTGAAGTTATACCCGAGAGGATACGAGTGAGAGAGAGGTGAGGCGATGTCAGGGGTGCGGTGAATGTGGCTGCCTCAGAGACACCTCCAGAGCACCCCACTCACAGGAAGAGCTTGTTTGATCACTGACTCATTGTGGGCCCTTCCTGTGCTTCAGTTTCCCCTTCTCTAAGATGAGAATCACCACAAAGGGCTATGGGGAGGAAAAACTAAGAAAAATAGACCCGAAACACGAGTAGTAGCTACCTTCTTCCATGGTTTCCATGGTAATAATCTTGGACTGAAGTTTAAAAGAAAACTATGTAAACTGTGTAAAGTACTTGTCTACTTGTTAGTAAAATCCATTTTAAACTGAGATTTTTCTCTTGCAGGGGCTCGTCACTGAAAGATATAATCTTCCTTAAGAAAACCCCCCAGTCTCTGGGTCTCTAGTTTGTCACTGAAATACAGAAGCTGACTTTTGCAGTAACGAATTATATGGTAAATTATGAATTAAGTAATGGATTATATGGTAAACAAATGTTTAATTAGTTCTTTCATGCCAAATAACCTTTACTGAGTGCCTACCATGTGCCGACATGCCAGCATTGTAATTCTGTCTCTGGTCAGACTGCAGAGGTAAAAAGGGTATGTTTAACTTGATGAAGTGTAGCGAGGCATACCACTAATTATGGCCACGAGATAGAGGCTCTGCATACTCCACAGGTATGTTCTGACAGGCTGGACAAGGAGCCAGGAACCCAGGGACACATAACAGCCCAAGTTCCAGAAAGGAGCTGCCGTGCAAACTGGGCTGTGCAAGTGTTCAGTGTTCAGGGGCCCAGGCAGCAAAATGAAGGGCAGAAAGACATGGGAGGAGCATGGTTCACTCTGGCATTAAGCCTCAAATCAGATTATTAGAATGACAGATACCATGTTTGATTCATCTTTGCGTGTCCCAGAAACTTTTCCTAGACCTCTACCCCCAGCGGAGCCCCAACAAGCATTTGTGTTTAATTCACTCTGTTGTCTAAGAAGGATTCAGTATCTTTCCAATGATCATGAGTAAAATCCAATGGTTTCTTCTGGACTATGAAGCCCTGTATGAAATGTACCGATTTTGAACTGCTCTTTCCTTCCCTCCATGTGACTCTAACACATATGTGATTGGTGGCTCTCCTTCTTCAGGTTTCCATGTTTCCTCAGAGAGGTCTTGTTTGACCAGCTTGTTTAGGTAGGGTCCTCACACTCTGTCCTGATTTTCTCTATTATTGTATCCGATTACTAAAATATTTATTGAATAAATTAATATGGATTGAAATAATAATAGCGATATTAGTCAAAATTGACATTTGTTGAGTGCTTATTAGATGCTGGGCATTATGCTTTCTTTTTTAATTTTTAATTTTTTTTACCTTCTTTGTGGTGAGGACCCTTTAGACCTCTTAGCAAGTTCCAAGTATACAGTACATTACGAAGTATAGTCATCACATAGTACATTAGATCTCTAGAAGTTTCTTATCTTATAA
Source organism: Ailurus styani (assembly GCA_002007465.1). Classification (NCBI taxonomy): domain Eukaryota; kingdom Metazoa; phylum Chordata; class Mammalia; order Carnivora; family Ailuridae; genus Ailurus; species Ailurus styani. The sequence continues at coordinate 28,172 of LNAC01001551.1, forward strand.
CAGAAAGTTTATATGGATGTTGTATGCTTAATTCATTTTAGACATTATCTCATTTAGTCCCCAGAATAAACTCAGGAGTAGTGTTATTTTTTCTATTTTGCAGAAGAGGAAACTGAAGCTTGAGAGGTCAAGAAAATTCGCCCAGGAAACACAGCTACTGATACAGTGACAGCTTAGAAATCAGGAAGTCTGACCTCAGAACCTATGCTCTTAAACATATTTACTTAATACTTTTAAATGCTATCTCTTGAATGTGTATAACTGCAAAAACATTAGCAAATGCTTAACATATATTTATTTCAGGTCAGTTTTGTGTTATGAGAATTTTTAAATGATCAGGGACATCAATCTAGAATCTTCTGCAATTTCTAATATCATCCATGGCATCAAATAATATTCTTTGTTCATTAGCAAAAGGAAAAATGAACTGGATTCTCTCCTTTCTAATCCTCACATTTCCCTTCCCCGCAATCGATGTAATACTAATAGGCTTGTATTTTCAAACATTTCTGTGCATAAGAATTACCTGGAGATCTTTTTTTTTTTAAAGATTTTATTTATTTACTTGACACAGAGAGAGAGATCACAAGGAGGCAGAGAGGCAGGCAGAGAGAGGGGGAAGCAGGCTACCTGCTGAGCAGGGAGCCCAATGCGGGCCTCGATCCCAGGACCCTGAGATCATGACCTGAGCTGAAGGCAGAGGCTTTAGCCCACTGAGGCACCCAGGCACCCTACCTGGAGATCTTATTAAAATGCAGTTTCTGATTCAGGAGGCCTGGGATAGGGTCTGAGAGTCTGCATTTCTAGTAAGCTCCCAGGTGAGCTGATGCTGCTAGTTGGGGGCCCATACTTGAGCAGCAAAGTTCTAAGGAATGAATGTTATGAATAGTTGGGTTTTTTCTTCTCTCCTCAGCAGGGGAGGTAAATTCTAATAATTGGGCATGTGGGCACAGACCTAGGTAAGGACTGAGGATTAGGATACATAATTACACTAGAATTTAATCTCCAAGAGATTAGGGTTCTTTCTGTCTTCTTCACCAACATGTTCTGAGTTCCTGACACAGAGTTAGAGCTCAATAATTATTGAAAGAAGAGAATTTGTCCTTGCTTGGGAGAGTAGGTTAGAATTCATAGCCTCATTCTCCTATTCCTTCCCAGTTCTGTGGTTTAGTGGAGTCTACATACCTTTCATTTTTTAGGAAAGTTGAAAATGCCTTCCTATACAGTTACTCACAAGAATAGAGGAACAGGAGACCTATGTGAGAGGAGAGGGAACATGGATCCTAAAACCTGAACTTCTACTTTGATTTATAGTCAAGTCCCTTTCGGTTTTGTCTTTTTTTTTTAAAGATTTTATTTATTTATTTATTTGACACAGAGAGAGAGAGAGAGATCACAAGTAGGCAGAG
>LNAC01001551.1:29721-40143 GCA_002007465.1 Ailurus styani
CTTTTTTTTTTTTCATGTAGAGCCATATGTAGTAGATGTTGTCCTATTTCTCTGGAATTTAGAAGCTCCCTGAATACATTCATTCATTCATTCACCACCTATGGGGAAGCACCGTTTTAGGGCCTTGAGATACATTGGTGAACAAAGAAAACCTCTGCCCTCGTGGAGATTTTATTACAGTTAGTGGAGACAAATACTAAATTAAATGAATAAGTGTATGTTATCAGGTGATAAGGGGAGATGTAGATGAAGTTAGACAAAAAGGAGACAAAATGACAAGGGTGGCATAGATTAAGGTAGGGGGATTATGAGAGTATGAGGTGGAAGGAGGTTTTAGTATTAAATAGGGTGGTCAGAGTAAGTCTTATTGAGAAAATGACATTTGAGTAGAGACTTGGGGAGAGTAATGGGGAGTATATTTGAGTAAAGACTTGGGAAGGCAATGAAGCAGCCAGATTTTTGGGTCTTGCTTGTTGCCAGGTGGAGGTGACAGCTGGTGCAAAGGACCTAAGGTAGCAGAGTTGCTGGAATAGTCTCAGGATAGCAAGAAGTTTGGAGTCGAGAATGAAGTGAAAGATGAGGAGAGTCATATGGATTAGCCCTCATCTCATCCCCTTTCTTTAAACTGTCCTTGTTATTCAGGGTGATGGTGTCTTGTTCTTTCCCAGACTTACCTGGAACTGATGGTCAAATAGTCTTCTTTTACAAATATGGGATTCTGACTGAATTGAGTCATAGGTTTCTTTATACCTGCCGTCTAGACTGGTTGTTCTTGGGAAGGGAGTGCAAGGATAGAGAACGAATCCATTCATTCAACAGTTTAGAACAGAGACATGGTTTGGTAGGAGGATGAGGCTTCAGATTAAGTTCTGGCTGACACTGTGACCTTGACAGAACACCTCACTTTTATATTTTATTTGTAAAATGGCATGACTGGATTTGATAACTTCTAAAGGATCTTTAGTAGTGACCTTTACTTATTTTTTAAGATTTTATTTATTTATTTGACACAGACACAGAGGGAGAGGAAATACAAGCAGGGGAGTGGAAAAGGGAGAAGCAGGCTTCCTGCTGAGCAGGGAGCCTGATGCTCCATCACAGGACCCTGGGACCCTGAGCCGAAGGCAGACACCTAACAACTGAGGCACCCAAGCTTCCCACGACATTTACTTCTAAATATTACCACAGGCACTTATTAGCACAGTCAGTACTGTGCAAGGTGCTCTGCCCTTCAAGAAGTTTACAGTCAAGCTGATATGATAAGATCTGTATATGAAAGATCAGATGACCAAAAAAGGGTTAGAACCAAGTTCGTCATAAGCTTATTATGTATCAAGTGAAAGTTCCAGATCAACCCTTCTCCGAATTATAGGAGGGGAGAATCATTATGGGATGAAGTTGTGAAAGTCATTTCTAGAGAAGATATGGGTCAAGAGCTAGATTCACAACCATTTATTTATTTATTTATTTAGTTAGTTAGTTAGTTAGTTAGTTTTTGAGAAAGAGAGAGCAGGAGTGAGCACGGTGGGGGTAGGGGCAGAGAGAGAATCTTCCACAGGCTCCATGCCCAGTGCAAAGCCCGATGTGGGGCTCTAGCTCATAACCCTGAGCAGGAATCAAGAGTTGGATGCTTAACCCAACTGAGCCTCACAGGTGTCCTGGATTCACATCCCTTTAGAGATGGACAGGTGGACCTGGTAGAGAGACATAGACAAAGGAAGGAATCATAATGTCCTTGGTGTGCTCACTTTGGCTGAGCAGATGTTTCATAGGTGAAGGTGAGGAACAGGTTAACAGATGGGGCCTACATATTCTTTTAGGATATCCTTTTAGTCTATAGTTTTGACCACTGCCCCAGCACACCTCCCTGCCCCCCCACCAACAAACCATTAATTTTGAGTCCCTAAGAAGAAACAAAACTGAAACGTTATTCATCCTTTTATGGCTAGTCACACTTACCTCTTTCCTTCCGTGGTGGTGCTTACACAGAGGGCACAGCCAGACAGAGATGGGAGGAGGGAAGACAGTATGAAAACCTATTTAGATAGACAGGGACAGGCTTTAAAGTCCTGCACTGTCTTCCTGCTTTCCTTCCCTGTGCAGAGGAAGAAATTTTTATAGGTCATTTAAGTGGATAAATCCCCTTATTAATTAAGATATCCATGGCATATGCAATAGGTGCAGCTTCTCTCGACTTCCATAACTTTACATCTTGTATACGGAGAAGGAACACAAGAGGACCTTGCTGGCTTACCCAGCTCAGAGCCACGCAGGCAATTCACAGGCAACATGCTTGTTCCCCGCGAGAGTCTGTAGGAACAAGCATGTGTGCGTACAGAGGGCGCTGAAGTAAAGGAACACGGGCACAATGTACAGAATGAAAAATGCAGAGAGGATCTCGACTTTGTGCTTTTCCGCAGCCACTTTCCCAGTCTACGTGGCATTTTCTTAGTGATCTTTGTATACCCCCCCTTTTAAAAAAGATTTTATTTATTTATTTGACAAAGAGATAGAGAGAGGAGAGCACAGGTAGGCAGAGTGGCAGGCAGGGGGAGAGGGAGAAGCAGGTTCCCCGCCAAGTAGGGAGCCCGATGTAGGACTCGATCCCAAGACCCTGGGATCATGACCTGAGCAGAAGGCAGCTGCTTAACTGACTGAGCCACCCAGGTGACCCTCTGTACACCCTTCACCCTGACGCCTCCCAAGTGCACTTCCTTCCCCCCCCCCGCTTTTTTTTTTTAATATTTTACTTATTCATCTGACAGAGAGCACAAGCAGGGGGAGTGGCAGAGGGAGAGGGAGAAGCAGGAAGCCCAATGCAGGGCTCCATCCCAGGACCCTAGAGTCATGACCTGAGCCAAAGGCAGATGCCTAACAGACTGAACTACCCAGGTGCCCCCCAAGTGCACCTTCTGTTACCTTCCAGAACTTCACTGGAGGACACTAGCCTCTGTTTATCTGATGTGAGGATATGAACCAGTTGTCAAAATCAGTCCTCCAATTCCTGGAGGTTCATTCTCCTGGCTTTACCTGTCTGAGCTCTCATTCCAAGTTGCCAAATGCCTCTTTCCTCCCAGAGGTAAAGAAAATTGTTTTCGTGTGAGCCCCTCCTGTGAAAATGCATTTCCGGCAGAGTGCTGTGGTCTGATCTGAAGATAGGGTCTGGTTGAGGTTTCAAGAATTTTCATAACGAACCAGGGCTATAAGTAGATGAGTTTTAGGCCAGAGTTGCTTTTGGTAATTTCTGTTAACTTCTGAACAGACATTTAGGGGGATGGATGATTCATCTCAATATGGCCTGATGCTGTTTTACCGTAATTGCAAGAGGTTATACAAAAAGAGGAAAGCGGTGAGGATTATTGGAGAAATCAATCAAATAGACAGCCTTCCCTGTCTTATAATGCTATGGTTAAAGTTACTGGACAGAAATAGGTTTTTATGTTTTTCATTTGATAGATTTCTCCTCCCATGAAGCCAGCTCCTCATTATTTGCCCTCATCTAATCCAAAGAGTGAGGGGGTGGGGAAGGAAGAAAGAAAAACACAAACCCAGAGCCTCCCTTTCCCCTCACCATGACCACGACATTAAAAATCTAATTACATTCTCAATAATACATGCTATATATAAAGGACACTCCCTTTAGATGACTTGATTGGAGGAATTTGTAATACTGTGCCATGGTTGATGGTTGTATTCAATCTTTTCCTTCCCAAGGAAAACATAACTCAGGTAATTTGCTTGTACCTGTACCTTGTATATACTGATTGATAGTTATTAAATATAGAAATAGAAGCAAATATAAATGAAATAGGTTCTCTCTAGCTGTGAGTGTAGGCATGTTATTTCATTGTGCCAGCGAACACAGTCCTGTGTGTGGACCTGAATATTAGAGCCAGTGAGGATGGTGTTTTGAAATGGACTGGGATGCCCTTGGGAACAGAGTAAACAATGATCGCCAAGATGGCGTGACTGTCATGGAGGGAGGTAACCTGTGTTGAATGCGAAAAGCTCAGGGATAGAAGCCTTTCTGATTTCACCCCTCTGATTTCATATCCAGCCCATTATCAGGTCTACCACGAAAACTCTCTCCATCCTTCCAGTATCTTCCCATCCTCATCCTTTTTCACCTGTTCTTCTGGATGCACTCTTGAATTCCAATATGAATGGGTCTTCATCACCCTGCTATTGGAATATTCTTTTAAAATCGCATATGATCGTGCCACTTTCTCCTCTGCTATGGCTTTTCATTGATCTAGTTTAGCCTCAGATTCTTAACACAGCTTATCTCCTGATCTGTCCTCTACCTTTGTAGCTGCACGAACTCTGTTACCCCAGCTGAACCTGCTGCTAGCTCTGCTCCAGTCAGTACCTGATGGTTTTTGGTTCCTCTAAATACAACAGATGACAGTCTCCTGCTACCTCCAAGTTGTCCCTTTACCTGGAAACTACCAACCATTACTCCATCCCCTTTCCCTCTCCTCAGCCATGCACACAGACACTCTTGTCTTAAATAACCTTCATTCACTACTCAGCTCGAGTATTACTTTCTTCATGAAGGTCTTCACTGATCTCCCAGGCTCTGTTAGATCTCCTAGTTAGGATCTCCCATTGTCTCCAGGGTGTCCACACTAGAAATTTCTTAATTATTTGTGTTCTTTTATTATGTGTGTGTCTTCCCCACTGGACTGTACATTCTGTAAGGGAGAGTCCTTTTTCTTGTCACCACTGTGGACCCAGGGCCTGGTGTTGTACCTGGCACATAGGAGACACCCAAAAGACATTTTCTGCTTAATGCTGACTTCCTGTATCAGGATGGTTTTGCCAGCAAGTAGCAGAATTCTCAGACTCAAATATGCCTTGAAAATAAGGTTTGGAATTCTTTCACCTATCTGGAAGTTCAGAGACAGGGCCGACGTCTTGGTTAGTATCGATTTAACAGCCCACCATGGTCCTGCAGGAACTCTACAAGAGTGTCTTGTCTACTGTGCTGGCTTCTTCTCGGCTCACTTTCCCTATGCGGTCATCAGTTCCCAGAGTCTGCTTCACTGTCCAGCCAGCCTAAAAAGGAAGTGCCATGGACATGTTATAGGGAATCCATGGTTAGGGCCTCCAGAACTGAGATGGGCCTGAGGGTCGGCTGTGGCACTCCCTGCCTCCTGGCACCACCAGTTCGGCAATAATTTCAAAGACCTGCAAGATTGCATGGAAACCAGCACTTAGGTGGTATGCTTCACAGAAGATCTTTCAAATAAAATGTTGGCTATTGATTCATTAACTGGCTTTATGCATAGAAAGCTAGGGGAGGCCAAAGAAACAGGCAAGCCACTCTGGATTGGTAGATGGCAGGTTTCATAGGTAAGGGAACTTACGTATGAGGCTGGTGTTGGGCAGCGGCAAGATGGATACACCTCCGAACCCACCCTCCAGAACCTTCAGAGTTTATGTAGAGGCCTCTACTGGGCTCAGTATATGTGTACCATTTAGAGGGTCTCAACAACCCCTGACTTTCTCAAGGTGGTGTCCTTAAAAATGGTGCCCACTGTTGGAACAGTGGGCAGAATGTGCATTCCAAGGACTGGGCGTGGCGAGGACCCTCCGGGGACCTGGGTTCCACTGGAGGGTCAGCCAGCGGTCATGTCCTCTTGATGAGCTCCTTCAACATTGGCTACTTCACCTTTTCTGAAATGGGTATCAGGAGCTCTTGAGTGTTTGGCTGCTCTAGCAACTTTTGAAATACCACCTGGCTGGAATAACAAGGGGAGGCTCAGGCTCTGAAGCATCCCTCACATGTATTTTCTCCTACAGGTAACAAGTTCGAATTTGAGTTTACTGAGTTTTCACTTCGTGTTTTAATTAAGAAAAGCCTTATACTCTTCCCAGAGTCGGTTGGAACCAATTATTAACCTTTAGATTCTTTACTTTAACAAAATATTTAAATTCAGAAAAATTATATATAAGGAGAGAAAGAGAGGGAGAGGAAGGGAGGGAGTATAGATCTTGAGAATAAATAAACTAGGAGTTGACTTTGGGGGTAAAAGAGTGGCACATACTATGGCTAGGGCTTAATTCATGTTGAATGAAGAACCTTGGAAAATTGAAGTAAAGTAGGATCCTTGTTTGGTGGCTTCTGAGAACAAAATATTCCTGGCCAGATGCATGGGAATCAGGTTCCAATGTGTCTATAACTAGAGCTCATTCTCCCTGATACGTCTGTCTTTTATTTTCCCGCTTATGGCTTGATTAGACCACGTCATTGTTCTTTTTCACCTGTATTCATTTTGTTGTTCTTAAAGCGACTTAGCGCTTTAAAGGTATTGGGAAAATTTGTTTCTTTTCAAGTAAAACTTTTCTCTCCGAGGGGGAGGCGGAGGCGGGGGTCACTGTGGGTATTCCCTCTTCTGCAGATTTCTGAGCGAGAAGACACCTGCCTTAGCTGACAGGCCGAAAACAAGCTCAACAGCTGGAGCTTGTTCTTTTGATCTCTGCCACTAAGTAGTATTTCCCCATCGCACGTTTGCTGAGCACTGATTTCCACTGCAGATATGATGTCGAAGCATGTCACTCTTTCCCTTTGTTTGTCAACTTTTACTTTTTGTTCAATCAGGCAACCCCTTGGGGGTGGAATCTTATTCATTGTTCCAAGTAGTGCATAATCAGACAGCTTGAGGATGGTTGCAGAATTCTTGGGGCGTAAAGTCATCGTGTCTCTGGAGGTTCCTCAGCTGCAGATCTGATGGGTATTTTCCATGTTCGTTTTGGAGGCTGACCTATCTCCTTTATGAGGTTGGAGGACAAGGTGCAGGGGAGAAGACATGAGAAAACTGCTTTTTTCTTTTCTGCTAGTCTAAGCATTTGTCTGTAAGGTAGCAGCAGAAAGCCTGAGAGAGTCATGGCTTTGAGGTCTGCACCCAGGCCTCTCCCGACACTCATACCCATGAATTCTGGGTTGACTCAGACTGGCCGATTGGGGTAACTTCTTCCTTTATCTTTGCTCTGTGTATGTCCTTTCTGAAGCTTCAATCTCAACAGTAGAGGCTGCATTTCTTAGTAAGTGAGCTCCGTACTGTAGTCAAGTATTGAGCACTTTCTGGTTGAAGAAAGAAATGATCAGAAAAAGGCAAACCCATCTCATTGAGTAGAGATGATTCTTCTTTTATACTTGCCACTTATCCCCACAAGATTGGTATGATAGAGTAAAATTTCTTTGTACAGTTGAAAAACTATATTCAATCTGAAAAGGGTTAATAGTTGTTTTTTTTAAGTAGACTCCAGGCCAAATGTGGGGCTTGTACTCACAACCCCAAGATCAAGAGTTGCATGCTCCACTGACTGAGCCAGCCAGGTGCCCCTAACAACAGCTTTTAAGAGACATACTGGTTTGCATAATTCATATGGCCCTTCATTTTCATCCAGCAACCAAACCGATCTTTACAAAACAAACTAGATTACACCATTTCCTTGTATTAAACCCTCCAATACTTTTCTCTTGCTCTAAAGATAAAATCTAAACTCTTGACCATGGCTTCTCACCTCTGTTGTCTGACCACTGCCTGCCCCCTCCAGCTTCATCTCATGCTCGCTTCCCCATCATCCACTATGTTACAGTCACACTGAACCCTTCAGTTCCTGAACCACCACTCTCTCTTAATTCAGGGCCTTTGCACACACCATTTCTTCTTGAAATGCTTCTCTTTTCTTGGATTCTCTACATGGCAGTTTCTTTGCATGCTTTGAGTCTTGGGCCATCTTCTCAGGCCTTCCACAACCACACTAGTAAGAGCCCTCCAGGGGCACCTGGGAGGCTCAGTCAGTTAAGCATCTGCCTTCAATTCAGGTCATGATCTCAGGGTCCTGAGATCAAGCCCCGTGTCAGGCTCTCTGCTTAGAGAGCCCCGTGTTAGCCTGCTTCTCCCTCTGCTTCTGCCTCTGCCACTCCCCCTGCTTGCACTCTCTCTCTGTCAAACAAACAAACAAATAAATAAATATCCCTCTATTATTTCCTATTACTGTGCTACAAGGACTATGAGCCATAAGGACTATACTTGCTCTTTCTTCTTCTTTCTCTATCTCTCTTTTGAGATAGGCAGATGACCTAGAAGAAATAATAATTTATAGATAATTTTAAAATTATGGAAGAATTTACATAAAATGAGGAACTATTTTAAATGTTCAGTTGGATGAGTTTCGACCATATGTATACCCATGTCACCACCACTCATAGTGAACTATGGAATGTTTTTATCATCTGTGAAATTTCCCTCATGTTCCATCCTTTTTTTTAAAAAAAAGATTTTATTTACTTATTTGACAGAGAGAGAGAGATCACAAGCAGGCAGAGAGGCAGGCCGAGAGGAGGAAGCAGGTTCCCTGCTGAGCAGAGAGCCCAATGCGGGGCTCGATCCCAGGACCCTGAGATCATGACCTGAGCCGAAGGCAGAGGCTTTAACCCCCTGAGCCATCCAGGTACCCTCATGTTCCATCTTGATCAGAGGTAACCACTTTCTTTTAAAAGAATTATTTATTTATTTATTTGAGAGAGAGAGAGAGCAGGGGGAGGGGCAGAGAGAGAGGGAGACAGGCAGACTCCCTGCTGAGCGGGGAGCCTGACGTGCTCTGTCCCAGTACTCTGAGACCAAGACCTGAGCCATAATCAAGAGTCGGAAGCTCAACAGACCGAGCCACCTAGGTGCCCCGAGAAGTAACCACTTTCTGACTTATGTTACCATCCATTAGTTTTGCCTATTCTTAGCTTCTTTCTTTCAACATAATGCCCATGATTCATCCATGTTGCTGTAGAGATCAGAAATTTATTCTTCTGCTGCTTTATTCCATTGCATGAATACACTAAAAATTATTTCTCCATTTTCTTGTTGCTTGGGTTGTTTCCTGTTTTTGGCTACTACTTGTAAGGCCGTTATGAACATTCTTTTCTCAAAAGCTTTTTATCATTGAAGTATAGTTGACACACATGTAATGAACATTCTTGTACAAGTATTTTTATGCACATATGTATTCATTTCTTGTGGGCAAATACCGAGAAATGGAATTGCTAAATCAAAGAGTAGGTGTATATTTAACCTTCTCAAAAATGACCAAAAAGTAGTCCATGCTTGTCTCATTCACTAAAATACACCGAATTTCTGTTTCAGGGCCTGACCCACAGTAGTTATTTACTTACTCTCTCTTTACTGAGTGATTTAATGCTCCTTTTCATGTTCTAACTTCCTGAGAAGCATCTGTCCATTACTCAAGGATGGCATTTTTATTGTGAAGTTATGGCCCTAAGGTAAAACTCAAACCATCATTATGATAAACAGGCTTTGGCACAGGACAGCGTGCAAGGTCAGTTTTGAAATTAAGCCTCAGCCTCAGCATTTTGGTTTGTTTTATTTTGCCTTCTGTTCCTCCTCCTCCTCCTCCTCTTCAGTTGACCACTACTCCCTAAGCAGAAAACCATTCTTATCCTTCTTATCCTTTGCTAGCAGAAGTCAAGCCCTTGTGTAGGTTGTGGTTACAGTTTCTCCTCCCAAGAGATCAGGGTACTTTCTAAGGAGTAGCTCAGTCATTTAGCACCTGTTGAGAAACCAATGGGTAAAATATGCCCAGGGTCTTCAGAAGGTCAAAGGCAGAACTGACGTTAGACCACTCAGCTCTCCTTATTCTTTATCAGGAACTCGCTAAGAAAACTCATTACTTCCTCTCCATAGCAGTGAGTCAGACAAAGGGTACTTCATTCACAGTAAGGAATCTCATTCCTGATTTAAAGTGACCCACATGGGGTCACACTTTTCACTCAGAACCTCAATTCCTTTGATTTTCCTGGAAGCCTTTGGGAGGCCTTGGGTAGCTCCTGGGAGATTCCATGAGGTGAGTGAAGCTGGGTTGTGGGGGGCTGGGAATGAAGATGGGAGAGGGAGGAATAGTGTGGTGGGTAGGTGGCAATTAGATTGATTAAAAAATCAGATGCTGGTTTGGTGAGTAACTCCTTAAAAGGCAAAGTCCTTCTGCAGCTCATGAATATTTGCATAACTGCTCATTAATGCTTGGAAGAACTGAATCACTGGGATGTCGTGGGACAGCTTATTTCTATTAAGACTGGTGGAATCTTTCTGTGGTGGGCATGGGCTGCTGGGGCCCCCATAACAGCTTATGACATCCGGTAAGAAGCTCCCTCATTTCCAGTGGTTGATTAGGGTTGTAGTAGTGCTCATGAACACTAATGACTCAGAAAGCTTCTAGAAATTAGACGGAGGAAATAATACTATTAAAGATCTTCCTTTCCTCAGGATAGGAGAGACCTCGGACAATATCTAGATGAAAGGACTTCAGGGCACCTGGGTGGCTCAGAGTGGGTTAAATCCTCTGTCTTCGGCTCAGGTCATGATCTCAGGGTCCTCGGATCGAGGCCCACATCGGGCTCCC
>LNAC01001551.1:57254-151260 GCA_002007465.1 Ailurus styani
AATGTTAAACCAACCTTGCATCCCAGGAATAAATCCCACTTGGTCGTGGTGAATAATCCTTTTTATGTGCTGCTGGATCCTATTGGCTAGTATTTTGTTGAGGATTTTTGCATCCGTATTCATCAAAGATATTGGTCTGTAATTCTCCTTCTTGATGGGGTCTTTGCCTGGTTTGGGGATCAAGGTAATGCTGGCCTCATAAAAGGAGTTTGGAAGTTTTCCTTCCAATTCTATTTTTTGGAACAGTTTCAGGAGAATAGGTATTAATTCTTCTTTAAATGTTTGGTAGAATTCCCCTGGGAAGCCGTCTGGCCCTGGGCTCTTGTTCGTTGGGAGATTTTTGATGACTGCTTCAATCTCCTTACTGGTGATGGGTCTATTCAGGTCTTTAATTTCTTCCTGGTTCAGTTTTGGTAGTTTATATTTCTCTAGGAATATATCCATTTCTTCCAGATTGTCAAATTTGCTGGTGTAGAGTTGCTCATAATATGTTCTTAGAATTGTTTGTATTTCTTTGGTGTTGGTTGTGATCTCTCCTCTTTCATTCATGATTTTATTAATTTGAGTCCTTTCTCTTTTCTTTTGGATAAGTCTGGCCAGGGGTTTATCAATCTTATTAATTCTTTCAAAGAACCAGCTCCTAGTTTCATTGATTTGTTCCACTGTTCTTNCTAGTTTCGTTGATTTTTTCCACTGTTCTTTTAGTTTCTATTTCATTGATTTCTGCTCTGCTCTTTATTATTTCTCTTCTCCTGCTGGGTGTAGCCTTTCTTTGCTGTTCTTTCTCTAGCTTTTGTAGGTGTAGAGTTAGGTTGTGTACTTGAGACCTTTCTTGTTTCTTGAGAAAGGCTTGTATTGCTATATACTTTNCCTGTGACCCAAAGATTTTGATCAGTTGTGTTTTCATTTTCATTTGTTTCCATGAATTTTTAAATTCTTCTTTAATTTACTGGTTTACCCATTCATTCTTTAGTGGGATGTTCTTTAGCCTCCATGTATTTAAGTTCTTTCCAACTTTCCTCTTGTGGTTGAGTTCTAGTTTCAGAGCATTATGGTCTGAAAATATGGAGGGAATGATCCCAATATTTTGGTACCTGTTGAGACTTGATTTGTGACCCAGAATGTGATCTATTCTGGAGAACGTTCCATGTACACTAGAGAAGAATGTGTATTTTGTTGCTTTGGGGTGGAGTGCTCTGAATATATCTGTGATGTCCAACTGATCCAGGGTGTCATTTAAAGCCTTTATTTCCTTGTTGATCTTTTGCTTTGATGATCTGTCCATTTCAGTAAGGGGGGTGTTCANTAAGGGGGGGTGTTATAGTCCCCTACTATTATTGTATGATTGTCAATGTGTTTCTTTGATTTTGTTATTAATTGGTTCATATAATTGGCTGGTCCCATGTTAGCGGTATAGATATTTACAATTGTTAGATCTTCTTGTGGGACAGATATTTTAAGTATGATATAGTGTCCTTCCTCATCTCTTATGATATTCTTTGGCTTAAAATATAATTCATCTGATATAAGGATTGCCACTCCAGCTTTCTTTTAATGTCCATTGGCATGGTAAATTGTTTTCCACCCCCTCACTTTAAATCTGGAGNACCCTCACTTTAAATCTGGAGATGTCTTTGTGTCTAAAATAAGTTTCTTGCAGACAGCATATTGATAGGTCTTGTTTTTTTTTTTATCCATTCTGATACCCTGTGTCTTTTAGTTGGGGCATTTAATCCATTTACATTCACAGTAACTATTGAGAGATATGAATTTAGAGCCATTGTATTGCCTATAAGGTGACTGTTACTGTATATTGTGTTTCTTCCTTTCTGGTCTATGTTTCTTTTAGGTTCTCTTTGCTTAGAGGACCCCTTTCAATATTTCCTGTAGGGCTGGCTTGGTGTTTGCAAATTCCTTGAGTTTTTGTTTGTCCTGGAAGATTTTTATCTCTCCTTCTATTTTCAGTGACAGCCTAGCTGGATATAGTATTCTTGGCTGCAGATTTTTCTCATTTAGTGNCGAATATATCATGCCATTTCTTTCTGGCCTGCCAGGTCTCTGTGGATAGGTCTGCTCTCAGTCTACTATTTCTACCATTGCATGTTATCGACCTCTTGTCCTGAGCTGCTTTCAGGATTTTCTCTTTGTCACTGAGACTTTTAAGTTTTGGTATTAGACGATGGGTGCTGACCTATTTTTATTGATTTTGAAGGGGGTTCTTTGTGCCTCCTGGATTTTGATGCTTGTTCCCTTCGCCAGATTAATGAAATTCTGTACTGTAATTTGCTCCAATATACCTTCTGCCCCCCCTTCTCTCTCTCTCTTCCTCTTCTGGGATCCCAATTATTCTAATATTGTTTCATCTTATGTTATCACATATCTCTCGAATTCTCCCCTCATGGTCCAGTACTTGTTTGTCTCTCTTTTCCTCTGCTTCTTTATTCTCTGTCATTTTGTTCTCTAAGTCACGAATTCTGTCTTCTGCCTCATTTATCCTAGAAGTAAGAGCCTCCATTTTTGATTCCACGTCATTAATACCTTTTTTTTATTTCAGCCTGGTTAGATTTTAGTTCTTTTATTTCTCCAGAAAGGGTTTTTATTGCTCTAGAGAGGGATTCTCTATTATCTTCCATGCTTTTTTTGAGCCCAGCCAGCACCTTAATAATCGTCATTCTGAACTCTGGTTCTGTCATATTACTAATGTCCGCATTGATTAGGTCCCTAGCCGTCATTACTGGCTCTTGTTCTTTTTTTTGTGTTGATTTTTTCCGCCTTGTCATTTTATGCAGATAGGAATAGATGGATGAGAGAACTAAATACTAAGGGGTAGCGATGACCCCAGAGAAATATNGCCTAATCAGAAGAGACCTGGAAGTGTGGGGGAGAAGAAAGAGGGAAAAAACCCAAAAAACCAAAAACAAAATCAAACAAACAAAAACAAAATTAAATTAAATAAAACAAAACAAAACCCTATATCTATATCTATATTATCTATTTCTGTTTCTATATCTATGTCTGTNTCTGACTCTCTCTCTATCTGTTAGACTGGTGAACTGAACAGACCTTATATGTATACAAAAAATAAGGTTAAATACAATGAAGGGATAAAATATGACTATAACAATGAAAATTTAAAAAGATGAAAAAGTGTTGATAAGATATAATAGTTAAAAAACATTAAAATAGGAAAAAGGGAAAAATTTAAAAGAAAAGAGTAGGAAAAAATAAAATTCAAAGAATTTAACTTTGAACGAGTAAAGAATAATGGGGAAAAAGCCATTAATTCTTTGCGTTGCTTTCCCCTAGCTCTGGAGTTCCACAGTTCTCAGCAATCTTGAACTTGGCTTTGGCTGGATGTTTTTTTCCTGGTCTTCTGGGGGAGGGGTCTGTTGCTGTGATTCTCAAGTGTCTCTGCCCGAGGCGGAATCGCACCGCCTTCGCCAGGGGCCGGGCTAAGTCTTCAGCTTGGGTTCGCTCTCAGAGCTTTTGTTCCCTGAACGCTTTCCGTACCTCGTTGGAGNGAGAGCTCGGGGCCTCACTCCTCAGTGCGCCTCAGAGAAAAGCCATCCCTCCCGTCTCCTGGTCTCTGGCCTCTCTCCGAGCTCACCCGGCCTGTGACCGAGTGTCTCTATCTCTGGTGCGGCCCCGTTTAGAATCTCCAAACCCGGCAGATCCTGCAGCCNGCCCCGTTTAGAATCTCTGAACCCGGCAGATCCTGCAGCTGGTCCCGCGCTGCCGCCCCGGGAGGAGGAAGGAGGGGTCTCTCCGGGTCTGCCGCCCGTGGGGTCCCCACTCACAGAACAGTGGCCCGACTGTGCCTCGGATCCTGGCACAAGGTAACCCCGAGCTGAGAGACCCCTTCTCAGTTCAGCTCCGTCTCTCCCGCTGGCTTCTCTCTGAGACCTGGGAGCTCGGTCGCACTCAGACACCCCTGGTCTTTTTGTGTCCCCGTAGGTCCTGAGACCACACTGTCCCCATGAAGGCTTCAACCCCCGCTTGGCCTCTGGGGCGACGTCCCTCAGTGAAGCCGACTTCTAACGGTTCTGAGTCTGTGCTCCGCTGCTCGCTCACCTGCTGGGAGCTGCCGCTTCCCTCGGGGGTCTATCTTCCTATCGCTGCAGATTCACTTCTCCACATGGCCTTCCTTCCGGAAAGTGGTCGATTTTCTGTTCCTAGAATCGCTGCACTTCTTCTTTTCGATCTCCTGTAGAATTTGTAGGTTTTCAGAATAGTTTGATAGCTATCTGGGTGCATTTCTGGGACCTGATGATAATCAGTCTCCTGGTCCTCTGCCATCTTCCTCCTCCTCTGGATTTTACTTTTTTATTGTGCACTTTTCAGTTTAAAAAAAAGTTCTAAAAGTCCTCTTCACCTCCATTTTTTTCCCATGGGTTTCAAATCAGAGTCCTATGTACTCTTTATGAATTAGCAGAGACTTGGGGGTAATGATTTTTAAAATTTTTTTATTTTTTAAAGGTTTTATTTATTTGACAGATAGTGAGAGAGACAGTGAGAGGGAGGGAGCACAAGCAGGGAGAGTGGAAAAGGGAGAAGCAGCTCCCCGCTGAGCAAGGAGCCCAATGCAGGGCTCCATCCCAGGACCCTGGGATCATGACCTGAGCCAAAGGCAGATGCTTAATGATTGAACCACCCAGGGGCCCCTGATTTATTTATTTATTTGTTTTAGCCCTCTCTATTGGAACCCTCCTCTCAAAGACCCTGGCATGACTTGTCACCTGACAAACAGACACACAGTTCTGTCTCCTCAATCTTCCTGCCCTTGGACCAGGCTCAGACAGATGGACACATTTTGTCTTTGGATAACTTCCTTCTCTTGTATTTGAGGTTACTCAGTGGATTCTACAGATGTATTCAGACAAAACTGTTTTCAGGATGAATGCAATTAAGGCTATTAATGTAGGACCTCAGTATATAGGAATTATTATCCCCTTCATATGAATGAGGCAGCTCAGAGAAATTGGAGAGGTCACTAAAATTGAAGAGGGCATAAAATAAATTTTGGACATATGAATTTAATTACCTGCTGTGCTAAGTGGAAGAAACGAGAGTTGAAGTGGAATGAGATGGGTCATACAAAACCTTACTTTTGATCATATTAGTGTTTATTTTAATTCTAGGTGATTTTGTCTGATTTATATTTATGACAATGAATAGGGGCCATTTTTAAATATTGTTGCTGATTTGACTTTAAAATTAAAAATTAAGCCTAATAATCTTTTAAGTGCCTTGGTCAATTTAATTGAAGCTATGCTGAGATTTTTAATGTGAGTTGTTAAAATTTGCAAATTAATTCTCTGTTTGACTTGGTTTATAAAGTTCTGGCTGCATAAGCATGTAAGTTGTGTAAGTTTAACAAACCAGATCTTATCTTCTCTGAGCTTCAGTTTTCTGATCTGTAAAATTGAACCAGATAGTCATCAATTTCTTTTTTTCACTCAGTAGATTGTTGTTTCTATTTGCTCAACAGTGTCTTGCAGAGCAAATGTTATTAGTTTTGATTCAGTCAATGTATCCATTTTTTCCCCTGTCATGCTTTTTGGTGTCATAGCTAAGAACTCTGCCTAACACAAGGTTGTGCCTAACACAAAAATTTTTTCCTAAAGTTCTAGAAGTTTTATGGTTTTATGTTATACTTTTAAGCTTTGATCTATTTTGAGTTAATCTTTTTAAGGTATAAGACCTTATACTTAAGATTAGATTCCCTTTCTGAATAAATAAACTAAAATCTAACCAAGTCAAAATCAAAAAGGCTATTAATGAGGTGCAATAAAATATGGAAGCTCTAACTGCTAGGATAAATGAGGCAGAAGAGAGAATTAGTGATATAGAAGACCAAGTATTAGAGAACAAAAGCTAAGAAAAAGAGAGGTAAACAACTACTGGATCATGAAGGGAAACTTTGAGAGATAAGTGATACCATAAGACTAAACAGTATTCAAATAATGGGGATCCCAGAATAAGAAGAAAGAGAGAGAGGGGAAGAAGGTATATTGGAACAAATTATAGCAAGAACTTCCCTAATTTGGGGAAGGAAACAGGTATCAAAATCCAGGAAGCACAGAGAACCCCCCACTAAATCAATAAAAATAGGTCAACACCCCATCATCTAATAGTAAAACTTACAAGTCTCAAAGACAAAACGAAAATCCTGAAAGAAGCTTAAGACAAGAGCTCTATAACCTACAATGGTAGAAATAGTAGATTGGCAACAGACCTATCTACAGAGACCTGGAAGGCCAGAAAAGACTGGCATAATATATTCAGAGCACTAAATGAGAAAAATATGTGGCCAAGAATACTATGTC
The DNA here is from genome assembly GCA_002007465.1 of Ailurus styani. Taxonomy (NCBI): domain Eukaryota; kingdom Metazoa; phylum Chordata; class Mammalia; order Carnivora; family Ailuridae; genus Ailurus; species Ailurus styani. The sequence continues at coordinate 63,581 of LNAC01001551.1, forward strand.
CAGCTAGGCTGTCATTGAAAATAGAAGGAGAGGGCGCCTGGGTGGCTCAGTGGGTTAAAGCCTCTGCTTTCGGCTCAGGTCATGATCTCAGGGTCCTGGGATCGAGGCCCGCGTCGGGCTCCCTGCTCAGTGGGGAGCCTGCTTCCCCCTCTCTCTCTCTGCCTGCCTCTCTGCCTCCTTGTGATCTCTCTCCCTCTGTGAAATAAATAAATAAAATCTTTAAAAAAAAAAAGAAAATAGAAGGAGAGATAAAAAGCTTCTAGGACAAAGAAAAACTAAAAGAATTTGCAAACACCAAACCACCCCGATAGGAAATATTTAAAAGGGTCCTCTAAGCAAAGAGAGAGCCTAAGAGTAGCATAGACCAGAAAGGAACAGAGACAATATACAGTAACAGTCACCTTACAGGAAATACAGTGGCATTAAATTCATGTCTTTTGATATTTACCCTGAATGTAAATGGGCTAAATGCCCCAATCAAAAGATACCAGATATCAGATTGGATAAAAACATAAGATCCATAGATATGCTGTCTGCAAGAAACTCATTTTACATGCAAAGACACCTCCAGATTTAAAGTGAGGGTGTGGAAAATAATTTACCATGCTAATGGACATCAAAAGAAAGCTGGAGTGGCAATCCTTATATCAGAGAAATTAGATTTTAAACCAAAGACTATTATAAGAGGTGAGGAAGGACATTATATCATACTTAAAGGGTCTGTCCAACAAGAAGATCCAACAATTTTAAATATCTATGACCCTAACATGGGAGCAGCCAATTATATAAACCAATTAATAACAAAATCAAAGAAACACATTGACAATGATACAATAATAGTAGGGGACCTTAATAGCTCCCCCACTGAAATGGACAGAGCATCTAAGCAAAAGTTCAATAAGAAAACAAAGGCTTTAAATGACACCCTGGACCAGAACAGCGAGATATATTCAGAACATTCCATCCCAAAGCAACAGAATATGCATTCTTCTCTAGTGCATATGGAATATTCTCCAGAATAGACCACATTCGGGGTCACAAATCAAGTCTCAACTGGTACCAAAGATAGGGATCATTCCCTGCATATTTTCAGACTGCAATGCTTTGAAATTAGAACTCAATCAGCAAAGGAAAGTTGGAAAGAACTTAAATAGATGGAGGCTGAAGAGTATCCTACTAAAGAATGAATGGGTCAACCAGGAAATTAAAGAAGAATTTAAAAAATTCATGGAAACAAATGAAAATGAAAACACAACTGTTCAAAATCTTTGGGATGCAGCAAAGGCAGTCCTGAGAGGAAAGTACATAGTAATACAAGACTTTCTCAAGAAACAAGAAAGGTCTCAAGTACACTACCTAACCCTACACTTAAGAAGCTCAAGAAAGAACAGGAAAGAAAGCCTACACCCAGCAGGAGAAGAGAAATAATAAAGATCAGAGCAGAAATCAATGAAATAGAAACCAAAAGAATAGTAGAACAGATCAACAAAAGTGGGAGCTGGTTCTTTTTTTTTTTTAAGATTTTATTTATTTATTTATTTGACAGAGGGACCACAGGTAGGCAGAGAGGCAGGCAGAGAGAGAGGGGGAAGCAGGCTCTCCACTGAGCAGAGAGACTGATGCAGGGCTCGATCCCAGGACCCTGAGATCATGACCTGAGCTGAAGGCAGAGGCTTCACCAACTGAGCCACCCAGACGCCCTGGAGCTGATTCTTTGATAGAATAAGATTGATAACCCCCTGTCCAGATTTATCAAAAAGAAAAGAGAAAGGACCCAAATTAATAAAATCATGAATGAAAAAGGAGAGATCACAACCAACACTAAAGGAATACAAACAATTATAAGAACATATTATGAACAACTCTACACCAGCAAATTTGACAATCTGGAAGAAATGGATGCATTCCTAGAGACATATAAGCTACCAAAACAGAACCAGGAAGAAATAGAAAACCTGAACAGACCTATAACTGGTAAGGAAGTTGAAGCAGTCATCAAAAATCTCCCAAAAAAAAAAGCCCAGGGGTAGATGGCTTCCCAGGGGAATTCTACCAAACATTTAAAGAAGAATTAATACCTATTCTCCTGAAACTGTTCCAAAAAAAAAATGAAAATGGAAGGAAAACTTCCAAACTCATTTTATGAGGCCAGCATTACCTTGATCCCAAAACCAGACAAAAAGGCGAATGACAGACCAATATCCTTGATGAACACGGATGCAAAATCCTCACCAAATCCTTGCCAATAGTATCCAACAGTACATTAAAAGGACTTTTCACCTTGACCAAGTGGGATTTATTCCTGGGGTGCAAGGTTGGTTCAACATCTGCAAGTTAATCAATGTGATACAATACATTAATAACAGAATTAAGAAGTGCCATATTTTACTCAATAGATGCTGAAAAAACATTTGACAAAATACAGCATCCTTTATTGATCAAAACTCTACACAGTGTAAGGATAGAGGGTACATATCTCAATATCATAAGTGCCACCTATGAAAACCCACAGTGAATATCATCCTCAGTGGGGAAAAACTGAGAGCTTTTCCCCTAAGGTCAGGAACATGGCAGGGATGTCCACTATAACCACTACTATTCAACATAGTCCTAGAAGTCCTAGCCTCAGGAATCAGACAACAAAAGGAAATAAAAGGCATCTGAATCAGCAAAGAGGCCATCAAACTCTCACTCTGTACAGATGACATGATACTTTACGTGGAAAACCCAAAAGACTATACTTCAAAACTGCCAGAACACATACAGGAATTCAGTAAAGTGTCAGCATATAGAATCAATGCATGGAAGTCAGTCGCATTTCTATACACCAACAACAAGATAGAAAAAAGAAAATTAAGGAGTCGATCCCGTTTACAATTGCACCCAAAACCATAAGATACCTAGGAATAAATCTAGCCAAAGAGGCAAAGAATCTGTACCCAGAAAACTATAGAATACTCATGAAAGAAATTGAGAAAGACACAAAGAAATGGAAAAAAGTTCCATGCTCATGTATTGGAAGAAAAATATTGTGAAAATGTCTATGCTACCTAGAGCAATCTACACATTTAATGCGATCCCTATCATAATACCATCAACTTTTTTCAAAGAAATGGAACAAATAATCCTAAAACTTTCATGGAACCAGAAAAGACCCCAAATAGCCAGAGGAATGTTGAAAAAGAAAATCAAAGTTGTTGGCATCATGATTCCAGACTTCAAACGCTATTACAAAGCTGTAATCATCAAGACAGTATGGTACTGGCACTAAAACAGACACATAGATCAATGGAACAGAATAGAGAGCCCAGAAATGGACCCTCAACTCTATGCTCAACTAATCTTTCACAAAGCAGGAAAGAATGTCCAATGGAAAAAAGACAGTCTCTTCAACAAATGGTGTTGGGAAAACTGGACAGCCACATGCAGAAAAATGAAACTGAACCATTTCCTTATACCACACACAAAAATAGATGAAATCCTCAAAATGGATGAAAGACCTCAATGTGAGACAGGAATCCATCAAAATCCTTGAGGAGAACACAGGCAGCAACCTCTTCGACCTCAGCTGCAGCAACTTCTTCCTAAGAACATCACCAAAAGCAAGGGAAACAAGGGCAAAAATGAACTATTGGGACTTCATCAAGATAAAAATCTTTTGCACAGCAAAGGAAATAGTCAATAAAACCAAAATACAACTGACAGAATGGGAGAAGATAGTTGCAAATGACATATCAAATGAAGGGCTAGTATCCAAAATCTATAAAGAACTTATCAAACTGAACACCAAAAGAACAAATAATCCAATCAAGAAATGGGCCAAAGACATGAACAGACACTTCTGCAAATAAGACGTCCAAATGGCCAACAGACACATGAAAAAGTGCTCAACATCACTTGGCATCAGGGAAATACAAATCAAAACCACAGTGAGATGCCACCTCACACCAATCAGAATGGCTAAAATTAACCAGTCAGGAAATGACAGGTGTTTGCAAGGATAAGGAGAAAGGGGAACCCTCCTACACTGTTGGTGGGAATGCAAGCTGGTGCAGCCACTCTGGACAACAGTATGGAGGTTCCTCAAAAAGTTGAAAATAGAGCCACCCTATGACCTAGAAATTGCACTACTGGGTATTTACCCCGAAGATACAAATGTAGTGATTCAAAGAGGCACATTCTCCCCAATGTTTATAGTAGCATTGTCCACAATAGCCAAAACATGGGGGAAAGCTGAGATTTCCATCGACAGATGAATGGATAAAGAAGAAGTGGTATGTATATACACACACAAAATGGGATATTATGCAGCCATCAAAAAACAAACAATAAAATCTTGCCGTTTGCAACAACATGGATGGAACTAGTGAAATAAGTCAATCAGAGAAAGACAATTATCATATGATCTCAATGATATGAGGAATTTGAGACACAAGACAGGATCAAAGGTGAAGGGAGGGAAAAATGATATAAGATGAAGCCAGAGAGGGAGAGAAATAAGAGACTCTTAATCTCAGGAAACAAACAGGGTTGCTGGAGTGGAAGGGAGTAGGAGAGATGGAGTGGCTGAGTGGTGGACATTGGGGAGGGTATGTGCTATCTTGAGCGTGGTGAATTGTGTAAGACTGATGAATCACAGACCTGTACCCCTGAAACAAATAATACATTATATGTTAATAATAATTTTAAAAAATGCTTCAAAAAAAGAAGTGATCAGATTTTCCTGGTTTCTTGTTGGTCAAGTAATTTTGGACTTTATCCAAGTATTTTGGGTATTATATTGGGAGACTCTAGGCCCTACTAAAATTCTCTGGAGAATGGTGATTTTTGTTGTTATTATTTATTTATTTATTTATTTTGGAGGTAATCATTCATATTAGGTTCAGAGTGCAAGTTTTGTTTTACCTTCTCTGGATGGTGGTTCCAACTTAGTTAAGTTTTCAAGGTCCTTGCTAAGCTCTATTGTGTCTGTCCTGTGCATTTGCACTCAGGGGTGAATTCAGGATGTGTTTTATCCACTGCAATAGGAGATCTCTTTCTCCAGATCTTTCTTCCCACTTTTCTATCAAACCCTCTGGCTTTCAGGCATTCCTTCTCCTGGTCATCTGGCTAGAAAGATAAGGTTTATCTTGAAGTTCTAGTGTGAACACATTTCATATAATTCTTTATGACTGGGGCAACCCTCAAGATAAAGTGGTAAGAGAAATAGAGAAAGGGAAAAAATAAATCATTCCTCCATTCTTTCTGAATCACAAGTTCCCTTTCTCTGGTTCCCCTGGCCAGAAATATGTTTGTTTGCTTGTTTGTTTTTCCTCAAAGTTTTAGATGCTGGGGCCACTCTTGCAATGTGGTGCCCACATGGCGGGACCATGATTTGGGGTGCCCTTGATGCAGAAAGAAAAATAGAAAAAAAATTCCTCGGGTCAAAGTGGGAAAAAAAAGAATAAAAATACCAAAGAAACTCACCCCTGTATGGGTTTTTCAAATTTAGTTTTTCCTCCCTTTTGTTTTTGTTTTTCCTCCTTAATCTGCTTGTTATTTTTAACTTTTTGGAGTTGTCAAGTAGTTGCTTTTGTATGTTTGTCCACAGTTTTTAGATAATCAGTGGGAGATTTCGGTTGCAGTGAGCTTATTCCATTGTGGCTAGCAATGGAAGTCCTCTATATCTATTCATGTTTGTGTTGATTCCTTTTTTATTAAGTTTTTCTTTGAATTGCAGTATAGTTAACATACAGTGTTATATTAGTTTTAGGTATACAATATAGTAATCAAATAATTCTGTACCTCATGCAGTGTTCATCATGATAAGTGTACTTTTTAATCCTCATCACTTATTTCACCCATGCCTCCCGTCTACCTCCCCTCTGGGAACCATCAGTTTGTCCTCTGTAATTAAGATTCTGTTTCTTGGTTTTTCTCTCTCCTTTTCCTTTCTTTGCTTGTTTGTTTTGTTTCATAAATTCCACATATGACTGAAGTCAGATGGTATTTGTCTTTCTCTGACTTATTTTGCTCAGCATTGTACACTCTAACTCTATCCGTGTTGATTCAAATGGCAAGATTTCATTTTTTAGGGCTGAATAATATTCCATACATATAAATATAAAGATATGTGTCACTACTTCTTTAACCATTCATCTATCAATAGACACAGGGTGGTTCCATAATTTGGCTATTGTAAATAATGCTCCTATAAACATAGGGGTGCATGTATCTCTTTGATGTAATGGTTTTGTATATTTGGGGTAAATACCCAGTAGTTTGATTACTGAATGGTAGGGTAGTTCCATTTTTAACTTTTTGAGGAAACTTTATACTGTTTTCCACAGTGGCTGCACCAGTTTCCATTCCTACCAACAGAGCATGAGTGTTCCTATTTCTCCACATCCTCTCTAACAATTGTTTCTTGTATTTTTGATTTTAGCAATTCTGACAGATGTGAAATGATATCTCTTTATAGTTCTGATTTGCATTTCCCTGATGACAAGTGATATTGAGCACTTTTTCATGTGTCTGTTGGCTATCTGGATGTCCTCTTTGGAGAGATGTCTGTTCATGTTTTCTCTCCATTTTTAATTGGATTATCTGGGGTTTTTTTGAGTGTCGAGTAGTACAAGTTCTTTTTTTTAAAGATTTTATAAATTTATTTGACAGAGAGAGAGATCACAAGTAGGCTGAGAGGCAGGCAGAGAGGCAGGAGGAAGCAGGATCCTTGCTGAGCAGGGAGCCCAATGTGGGCCTCGATCCCAGAACCCTGAGATCATGACCTGAGCTGAAGGCAGAGGCTTTAATCCACTGAGCCACCCAGGCGCCCGACAAGTTCTTTATATATTTTGGATACTAACCCTTTATCAGAGATGTCACTGGCAAATATCTTCTCCCATTCAGCAGGTTGTCTTTTAGTTTTGTTGATTGCTTCCTTTGCTGTGCAGAATCTTTTTGTTTTGATGTAGTCCTAATAGTTATTTTTGCTTTTATTTCACTTGCTTCAAAAGACATATCTATAAAAGCTGCTACATTTGATGTTGGAGAAATTACTGCTTGTGGTGCCTTCTATGATTTTTTATAGTTTCAGGTCTCACATTTAGGTCCCTAATCCATTTTGAAATTATCTTTGTGTACTATGTAAGCTGGTAGTCCAGTTTCATTCATTTGTATGTCTCTGTCTAGTTTTCCGAACACCAATTGTTGAAGAGGTTGTCTTTTCCCCATTGCCTATTCTTTCCTCCTTTGTCAAAGATTAACTGACCATATAAATGTGGGGTTTTTTTATGTGCTTTCTATTCTATTTCATTGATCTATGTGCCTATTTTTTGCCAGCGCTACACTGCTTTGATTACTACAGCTTTGTAGTATAACTTGAAATCTGGGATTGTGGTACCTCTAGCTTTGTTTTTCTTTTTCAAGGTTATTATGGCTATTCAGGGTCTTTTGTGGTTCCATACAAATTTTAGGATTGTTTTTTCTAGTTCTGTGAAAAATGTCATTGGTATTTTAACAGGGATTGCATTAAACCTGTAGATTGCTTTGGGTATTATGGACATTTTAACAATATTTGTCTTCCAGTCCATGAACATGGGATATCTTTCACTTATTTGTGTCATTTTCAATATCTTTCATCAGTGTTTTATAGTTTTCAGTCTTTTACCTCCTTGGTTAAGTTTATTCATAGATATTTTATTATCTTTGGTGCAGTTGTAAATGAGATTATTTTCTTAATTTCTCTTTCTGTTGCTTCATTATTAGTATATAAAAATGCCACAGGTTTCTATACATTGATTCTGTATCCTGCAACCTTACTGAATTTATGTAAAAGGTCTAGTAGTTTTTCCAGGGTAGTCTTTAGAGTTTCCTATATATACTATCATGTCATTTTCAAATAGTGAAAGTTTTACTTCTTCCTTACCAATTTGGATGCCTTTTATTCCTTTCTCTTGTCTGCTTGCTGTAACTAGGACTTCCAGTGTTATGTTAAATAATAGTGGTGAGTGGACATCCCTGTCTTGTTCCAGGCTTTAGGAGAAATGCTATCAGTTTTTCCCCATTGGGTATGATGTTAGCTGTGGGTTTTTCATATATGGCCTTTATTATGTTGGGATATGTTCCCTCTAATCCTACTTTGTTGAGGGTTTTTGTCACGAATGGATATTGTACTTTGTGAAATATATTTTTTTAAAGATTTTATTTATTTATTTGACAGAGAGAGATTACAAGTAGGCAGAGAGGCAGGCAGAGAGAGGAGAAAGCAGGCTCCCTGCTGAGCAGGGAGCCCGATGCGGGCCTCAATCCCAGGACCCTGAGATCATCACCTGATCTGAAGGCAGAGGCTTTAACCCACTGAGCCACCCAGGCGCCCTTGTCAAATATTTTTTCTGCATCTATTGAAATAATCATTTTTTAATACCTTCTTTTATTTATGTGATATATCACATTGATTGACTTGCAAATATTGAACCACCTTTACATCCCAGGAATAAATCCCACTTGATTCATGGTGAATGATTTTTTTAATGTATCACTGGATTTGGTTTGCTCCTATTTTTTTGAGGATTTTTACATCCATGTTCATCAGAGATATTGGCCTGTAGTTCTCTGTTTTTGTAGTATATCTGGTTTTGGCATCAGGGTAATCCTGAATTCAGGAAATGAATTAGGAACTTTTATTTCCTCTTCTATTTTTTGGAATAGCTTGAGAATAGGTATTAACTCTTTTTAAAATGTTTGGTAAAACTCACCTGCGAAGCTGTCCAGCCCTGGACTTCTATTGGCTGAGAGTTTTTTGATTGCTGATCCAATTTTACTGCTGGTAATCAGTTTGTTCAAATTTTCTATTTCTTCCTGATTCAGATTTGGAAGGTTATGTGTTCCTAGGAATTTATCCATTTCTTCAAGGTTTTCTAATTTGTTGGCATATAATTTTCCATAATATTCTCTTACAATCTTTTGTATTTCTTTTCTTTCATTTCTGATTTTATCTATTTGAGTCCTTTCTCTCTCTCTTTCTTTTAAATGAATCCAGTTAAATGTTTATCATTTTTGTTGATGTTTTCAAAGAACTGGCTCCTGGTTTCATTGATTCTGTTCTACTGTTTGTTTTTTTTAAGTTCCTATTTTGTTTATTTCTGATCTAATCCTTATTATTTCCTTCCTTCTACTGGTCTTGGGTTTTTTTTTAAATTGTTCTTTTCCTAGTTCCTTTAGATGTAAGGTTAAGTTGCTTATTTGGGATTTTTCTTGCTTCTTAGAACTGCTTTTGTTGTATCCCAAAGATTTTAGACTGTTGTATTTTTATTTTCATTTGTCTCCATGTATTTTTCAATTTTGTCTTTGATTTCTTGGTTGACCCATTCATTGCTTATTTAACAATGTTATTTAACCTCCCTGTATTTGTGTGCTTTCCAGGTTTTTTCTTGTGGTTGATTTCTAATTTCAGAAAAGATTCATGGTGTGACTTCACTATTTTTGAATTTGTCAATAATTGTTTTGTGGCCTCATAAGTGATCTATTCTGGAGAAAGTTCCATGTACACTTGAAAAAGGATGTGTATTCTGCTGTTTTAGGATAGAATTTTCTGAATATGTCTGTTAGATCCATCTGAGCCAGTGTGTTATTCAAAGCCAGCCTTGGGATCGCTCTCCACCTTATTTACACAGATGCGAGTGATACCTCGTTGTAAACGTGGGACAGGGTGGGTTTAGCATCCTCCTATTCTGCCATCTTCCCAACCTCCTTTTCACTTTTGTATTGATTCTTAATTGTTCCTTGTGTCTGTCACCTAAATGATCAAAAATTACTTGTTGAATGCAAGGATCAATGACTAAAGGAAGAGAGAAAAAAGAAAATGGGAAAAGGAAAGGAGGAAAAGAAAGGAAGGAAGAAGAAATAAAGTAAAGAAAGAAAACGGGTGGATGGGTTTGGAATGTTTGTGCTTCCCACATCTCGGCAATGTCTTTAGGCGTAATGCAACATTACCGTCAATAGATGGCAGTAGAAGTCAATGCCCACTCAGTGATTTTTTTTTTTTTTTTAAATCGCGGTATATAGGTGATGGCCATGTTGTATTAGTGCTGTGGTATACAAATAGGGACTCAACAACTCTGTGTACTATGCTATGCTCACAAGTGTAGCCACCATCTGTCACGGTGCAATGCTATTGCAATATCAGTGGCTGCGTTCTCGGTGCTGTACCTTTATTCCCATGACTTACTCATTCCATAACTGTGAGCCTATGATTCCCACTCCCCTTTTTGCTTATCTTCCCAGCCCCTCACCTCTCTGGCAACCGCCAGATTGTTCTCTGTGTTTATGGGTCTGTTTCCACTTTATTTTTTGTTTTTGTTTTGTTTTTTTAGTTTCCACATGTAAGTGAGATCATACGGTGTTTCTCTTTCTCTGACTTCTTTCACTTAGCATGATACTCTCTAGATCAATCCATGATGTCGCAAGGGGCAAGATTTCATCCTTTCGTGGCTGAGTAGTATTCCACTGTATATTTGCACCACATATTTGCTTTTTTAGAAATCTACTTGATAATCTTTGCTAGTCTACTCTTGGTAGGTGCTTTATGAGGAACTAAGGAGTGGGAGTGGAGAGGGAGTGAGCACGAAGATAACAAGAGGCAGTTCCTACCTTCAGGAGCTCACAAGGGGACAGAAATGACAGGCTCGTAGTATACGAGTCAGGCCGTGGTACTCCTACAGCAGGCATATAAAGTAATACTACAGTGAGACAGGAGGAGGGATTAGTTATGACTATAGAAGCTGGCTTCACAGAAGCAGAGTTTGAGCGGCACCTCAAAGGATGCGTATAGGTTGGACACATGTCGTATCTGGGGGTAGAGAGGAAGCATTCCACACAGCGGGTACAAATCTGGGAATAATATTCAGAGAACAGTAAATACTGAGGTGTGGCTGCAATGTTGGCTCTGTGAAGGAAATAATGGGAAATTGTGCTGGGGAGATAAGTTGGGATCGAGTTATGGGAGCTCTTAAATGGACAGAAGGACCATAGTCCTGGAGTGGTTTCTAATTCCTGTGGTCATGCCCCATTTGTGGTCTAGGTGCTAAGTAGGCTGGCAGTTTTTAGCTATAGTTTATGCTGTCCTTTGTTGGGGATCTGTGTGTCCCAGGGCCCCATGCAGCCACTGTTGGATCAGCAGCCAAGGGCTCAAATGATTCTAGGTTCCCAGAGAAAAGCTACATGAGTGCCTCGGCTGGTAGGAACCATGCCAGACGTGGTACTTTAAAGGGTCTGGATGCACTCAGCTTGTTGCCCTGTAGGAAGGTGGGCTCTGAATTACTAGATCCTCCAATTCTTAAAGATAACTTGGAACTATAAATTTATGTGAAATTTTCTGATGTTTTTAAATGATAGCACTGACTCATAAGTTAGAAAGCACTGAGTAAGCCAATCAAGACACATCTGTGGGCTACAGTAGGCCCTTGGGGAGTCACTCGTGACCTCTATTCCAGAGTCATCTATGGGTTTCGTTCCTGGTCTCTGCCATGGCTGAGATCCAGTCCTATGACCTTCTAGGGAATTCCTCCTTTCCGAGTTCCCCCTTCCATGTGTCCTAAGCTTCCCCTGGGAGTAGCTCTCAGAGCAGCACTTCCCAGCCCTTCTCGCCAGTGAGCTCTCCCACCTGACTCTCCTCTCGGTAGGAACCACCGGGCTAGCCGCACTGCATTCCCGGTGTCCTCATATGTCTCAGATACATCAGTGTGAGTTTTTTCATGACCCCAGTGATTCATTTGTGCACACAAAACAACATTGAGAAGTTACTTGGGTTTTTGAGAGTAATTTTCTTCTTTAAGTTTATTGTTTCTCTGTACTTTCAGGTTATATTATATTCTACTGACATAGCTACATCCAGATTTTAATGATCACTTATTATTTCTTAGCTAGAACTGGGGGAGAATTTGGATTTTGTGTTTTTTCTTGCTGACTCCTTATAGCTATCTGGATCACACACACACACACACACAAACCCAAACCCCTCCCCCCAAAAAACAAAAACAAAAAAACAAACAAACAAAAAACCCCAAAACAAAAGGAATTCTATGTTCCTAGAGGCCATGGAAGCTGGGACTCTGGTCCGAGGACTCTAAGGTGCTTGAGAAATGGATTGACAGAGAGACACAGGATGCAGACTCAGGGAGGAAACAGAAGGTTCTTTCCTTCCCCTTTTCTCTCCTCCACTGATCAGTGTTCCAGGTGGCATAGAAAGAGTCAGAAAAACGTAACAGTTAAAGGGCAGATTCTGAAGCCAGACTCTCTGAGGTTTAGTCCAAACTCTTCCCCAAACTAGCGAGGTGACTTTGGGCACATCGCTTAGCCCCTCTCTGCCTCAGTTACCTCGTCTGTAAAGTAGGGATGTCAGTATGTAATCTCACAGAGCTATTCTGAAGATTAAACAAAATGGCCCAATGTAAGCAGAGGTAAGTAAATGGATATTTCTTCCTTTTCTTTTTTTTTAATATGAATGTTACCATAGCTTTTATTTCTTAAACCCAAAGACAAAACGATGAAGAACAAGATGTCCCTAAGAACTGTAGCTGCACTTATCCTGCAGGGCTGACCTTGACCCCTTCCCAGGTCCAGACTCTTTTTGTTCTTATATCCTTTCTAGTGTCAGTGGACTCTTAGCTAAAACTAGATTCCTCTCAGTGAGCAGTTTGCTCTCACAGGTCCGGCGCTCAAGAGAGAGGTGGGGAAAAGGTTTGCCTTGGAAATCCTAGCGGACCGGTCTCTTTCAGGACCACTGGATGCCTACGGGGTGTTTCGGGCTGACAACAGTGCCTGCTTCCTTGGGTCGGTGTGAGCAATGTGTAGAGGCTGAGTCCTTGGTAACTCTAGGGGCTTGTTTGGTTATGGATTTTTCACTAGGTGGCAGCGGAGTATCATGAAGAGAACTCAGGAGCCCAGTACCCCGCTCAGCCTGCAGAGTAGCTGAAAGCCAAGAGCAAGAGCGGGTGGCTTGGGAATGACAAAATTAACTCTTTCAAGATGCAGATTTTGTATAAATTTTAACATGTAAAAATAAGTATAATTGAAGAATACATTTTGAATAATATATACAACATTTTATTTATATTATGGAGTGAAATACACAAGATAAGAGACCAAGCCATGTTTAGACCAACTCGTCAGCAAAAGTTTCATTGCACGGGGGCCTGGGTGGCTCAGTGGGTTAAAGCCTCTGCCTTCGGCTCAGGTCATGATCTCAGGGTCCTGGGATCGAGCCCCGCATCGGGCTCTCTGCTCGGCAGGGAGCCTGCTTCCTCCTCTCTCTCTGCCTGCCTCTCTGCCTGCTTGTAATCTCTCTCTCTGTCAAATAAATAAATAAAATCTTAAAAAAAAAAGATTCATTGCAGAGGGCAGATGTAAATCTTTTAGTCTCTGGGGGCTGTAAGATCTCCTTTGTATTCAGCTCTGGCTTTGTAGTCTTAAGCAGCCAGAGAGGACATGTACGCACAGGAGGGAAGCTGGGATCCGGCTCATCTTTGTTTACAAAAACAGACTTCAGCCCATGGATCATAATTTTCTCACCTCTACTGTAGACTGTTCTGTGGCCCACCCACCGGATTATTTTACTGATGAGAAAGAAATTAAAAAGCAAGTCCCTTATTGCAAAATTGCATTTTTTTGTTATTAAATAATTATCATTGTTCCATTCCAGGAAAAATAAGCACATGACTAAAATTTAACTACCCCTGTGGAAAGATAATCTTTGTATTATCAAACATCTAAGAACTAAGATCATAATTAGTGTGAAGCCTGTAAAATTTCTACCATTAGCTAAGCAATGTTGGCATTCTGGTGGTAGATTTTATTTGAATAGACCCATTTTTGATTAATGAACTTGTTTTCTGTACAGAGGTGGTATTAACAGTAATGATTTTTAATAAACGGATGTCACAGGGTAACAATAAACAATATAAAAGTTATAACTTCAAAAAAAAGAGAGAGAGAGAGGGTGGCTTGTCATTGTCATTCTAAAATCAGCTCTCTGGGGTTGGCAGGTCAAACTCCAACATGAATTCAAAAACAGCATCTCCATATAAAAACTAGCAGAGACGGGTCAGCCAGACGAGAGGAGATTCTGAGTAAGACGAGAGAGAGCCCCGCTGTGGATGGTCTGGGAAATCAACAGTGGGGCGACCTGAACGAACCTCACGGAGTTGGTTAACCTCAAAGTTCAAGTGTAGGGGTAAAATGCAGGTGCAGCTGTCTGCATTGGCAAAGGAGCCAGCTGCCTGTTTGGTTTAACTGGAGAAATCTTGCATGTAGCCTCTTCCACAGTGTAGCAGTCTCACCATTTATGTCTTATCTGGGGTCAGCTTTTATCTCTAAAAGGTCACGTCTATGACACAAGTACAAGACACCCCTCCAACCTTTTTCACTCTTTTGAATGTTAAAGGAGATCAATTCTGCTTATGTCACATTGAAAGAGTGAATTTTCTGAAGGAAGAAATGGGAAACAGAACAGTTTTAAGCGAAAGGTGGGGGGAAGGGTAGGAATGGAGTCTATTCCACAGGATTGGGATTTCAGGCAAGGCCTCCCCTGGTAGCCAGGAGCAGGCTTGGCTCTATCAGCTAGGCTCTGGTGTTGCGGGGCGGGGGGCTGGTGGGGACAGCTGGCCCTGCAGTCGCGGGAGGCCTTGGTGTTCTCCTATTGGACAGAAGCGATTTCACAGGGCGCCTGGGTGGCTCAGTGGGTTAAAGCCTCTGCCTTCGGCTCAGGTCATGTTCTCAGGGTCCTGGGATCGAGGCCCGCATCGGGCTCTCTGCTCAGCGGGGAGCCTGCTTCCTCCTCTCTCTCTCTGCCTGCCTCTCTGCCTACTTGTGATCTGATCTCTCTCTCTCTCTCTCTGTCAAATAAATAAAAAATAAAATCTTTAAAAAAAAAAAGAAGAAGAAGAAGCGATTTCACAGAACTCTAACACCTGAGAAGGCCACCATGTAAGCACAGTAGGGTGAGGCAAAAACAATGCCACTCCATAATCGTGTCTGAATACAGATGAAAATGAGAGTATTATCCAAAAGCGACTGCAAAGATGACCAAACATGCCTCCATTCTCACTAATGTGAGTGGTTGCTACTCCTTTACTCCTTTCCAACTTAAAGCTGTAGTCGGGTTCCGTTTCTCATACCTCCTCGGTGAGGATTATCAGGGTACTCAATCACAGAGTCCTGACAGTATCCCAGCCAGGGTAAGGGCCCTTAAGCCCTCCCCCCACCCCCCCCAGATCACCTAATGCACAGTTTGGTAAGAGAGCACTGGATGCTTGAGAAGAGGATTAAAAACTAGGAGAAGAACGTGCCAAAGGAAAGGGAAAGAACAAAGCCAACCCCACAGCTTCATAACCAGGCCTTGGGAAGGCCCTTGTTTCAGTGTTTAGTTACCAGAGCCAGTGACCCTGATGGCCCTGGCAGCGGGCATCCATCACCAGCCCCAGTTCTCTGCCTAGCTAGGAGCATGCAGGTCCTCTCGAAGGGAGGTTGGCCTTCTGGCATGGGGGGTGAGTTTGCTCAGCCCACTGCTTCTCCTCCTTCCTAAGCAGCTGACTTCTTCTGATGTGGTTTTGTGGTTACACAGCAGGCAGCCCTGCTCATGTGGACATGGTGTACTTTCAGTTTCTCAAAGTGAGTCATGTCGACTTTCCTCTTGGGAGTAAGAGTGACCCTTGCACAAAAGGACTATATGACTAGAAAGAAGAAACAGCAGAGGCCACCAACACCAGAGTGTTTACCACCGTAGGCAGTCACTAGTTTCCGGGAGTAGTTCGTGTCATCTCTCTAAGTAAAGTAAAGTAGGAAGAGGCCTTTGGTTTTGAATCCTTGAATATATACCAGTGTTTGAAGTCTTCCTTATTCTCACTATTTGGAGCTCAAAATCTACAGAAGGACTCAAATAAATTTGCATTTGGTCAGCTGGTACTTGATGGGGAAGTTCCCAATAGAATTATTGGTTGTTATCACACCTTGAATTCTCATGTCTAGTAATGAGCTCGTGATATTGGACCACCTGTCCAGGCCCTAAGAATCCCAGCAGGCCTGTTGAGAATCAAAATTGGGTTTGGAAAGACTCAGTCAATAGAAGAAGGGCTTTCTTTAGTCTAACTCTGCTTTGTGGTCCCATTTCGGTAATTTTTCATGAAAATGTATGGAACTAGGGTGGAAGATACCTAGTGCTCATGTCACCACTTCTGTGCCCTTGACAAGTTTGGATAATTAACTGTGGCATTCTTTCATGCTGGGCCAGGAGGCAGCCACAAGACACTTCTCATCCCTGTTCCAGACAGCCACTACCACTAGGTCCCAGTGGGCTTGTGAGATGAAACCTATTTGCCATGTTTGTTGTAGAATCTCCGTTGAACTCTGCTCTTTCACATCCAAGTCATGGGAGAGCCACACTGAGGATATTGCTTTTCTTTCCTCCATAAGTAAATCCTCTTGGGTTGAAAGAAGAGAAAATAGAATTATTCTTGAATTCTCCATCCCTGACCCATCAGTCACTCTCTGTTGTCTTGCTAAATCATTTGGATACTAGTAAGAGAATGATAAGAAAATCCCAATAGTGAAAAAGATACTTGAAGTCATTATCAGATATTCAAGACAGTTTATATTTTATAAGTATATAAAAATTGCTACCACTCATAGGGCTGAATTTTCAAGGTAATTCCATTTTCAGTTCTTTTTAGGTTCTAGACCTGTCTGTCATTTGGCAATTGTTGTAGGTGGGAGCCTGTATTGAGCAGATTAGATCCAGTAAGGAGACTTATTAAACTGGTAATATTTTAGAGTTATCCTGTGATGGCTATTTGTGCTTTTTCTACAAAACATACTTATGAAAATTGCAATATACGAATACCATTTAAATACTGTACCAGTTGAGAGTCTCGATTGCACTTAACAAATGTGAACTCCAGGTTACATAAGCAGTAAGGGAACTTATTCAAAGGATCTGGAATAGCTCAGAGAATCAACTAGAAGTTTGGAAACCAGACAGCCATCAAAAGGCAGTCACCACATTTAATGCCAGGCTGGGTGGGACAGGAGGTGTGTTCTTGTCTGAGTACTCTCAGACCTGGAATTCTTAATCTTCTGTGACATGAAACCATTAGGCCATTGGGTGAAGACTATGACCTCTTTTTAGAGAGATTTAAAATTAGAAATGAAAAGTGGACTAGCTGAACATGGATAAAGCACCTAAGACTTCTAGACAGATACACTGTTGACAAATCTCTACTTTCTATGTGTTCTTTCTATGTAAAATTTGTATGTTTTTCCAAGGTTCAACTGGACATGACTTTTACATGATCATTCCAGAAATAAACGAAGATTTAGTGATTAAAAAAAACAAAAAAACAATGAACATAAGGTTACAAAAGAAACCAATTACGTTGAAGTCTAGTTATCAAAATATAAAGGGAAACTTCCAAATACAGGCTGTAATGATATTTGTGCTTCTTAACCGATGAATTAAATAAAATTAACTGGTGTGTTTGATTATTGATGTAATTTCGGTCATGGTGAACATACATGGCTGCTGGGTATCTGCAATTATTGTGATGAATGTGGAAATAACTGTGATCTCAGTTGTTGACAAAGTCACAATTACTGCTAATACTACTGAGGGTTAGTTGATTGCTTACATTCATAATTGAAGAAAATGCTAAATTTTAGTTAGAAGCTAGTGAAAATAATACTTTTTCAACTCAACTAAATGGATTTCCTTTAATTCTTTTTTTAAAAACATTTTATTTATTTGTGAGAGAGAGAGAGAGAGAGAGAGAGAGAGAGAGAGAGAGAGAGAGAGAGAGCCCAGTCAGGGGTAGGGGCAGAGGCCTTGNCCCAGTCAGGGGGAGGGGCAGAGGCCTTGACAAGCAGATTCCTTGCTGAGCAGGGAGCCTGTGCTGGGCTCAGTCCCAGGACCCTGAGATCATGACCTGAGCTGAAGTCAGACGCTTAACCAACTGAGCCACCCAGGTGCCCCAGATTTCCTTTAATATATAAACTCCAGGTTAAGAACTCCTGTTTTAGTGTGCGAACTCCTTGTAGGGAGGATTTGCATCTGATTCAGCTTTGAGTGTGTGTTACGTCTATTAACATAGTTCTGTATGTGTTCTTCTCTGTGATTAGGTTCATTGACCATAATACTGCTTCTTTTTCCAAGCACTCAAGGAAATAGCTGGAAAATGGAGCAAGAGTTCTCAAAATTGTACAGATAATCATTCATTATTGCTTCTTTGCTTACTTTTCTATGGAAAAACCAAGTCCATTTCTTCTGCAATCATTATACTCTATTCCTTTTCCTAGTCCCCCAGTCAGGCTCTCCTGTGGAGCAGTCTTTCCTGTGGGACCACCACAGGACCTGGCCGCTCTCCTGGGTTGCATGTGTAACAATACTCTAATGCTATTCTCTGGAAGCACACAGTCTACCTAACCCCTCTGAGGAAAGGAAATTAACTTCTTTCCAGGCAGTCAACATGCTTTTCTCTGTCATTCTATTTCCCTCATTTTCCTTGATTTATCAGAAGGTTTCTTTCTATTTCTTGCTGGTCTATCTGCAGCTCTTCAGCCTACCGGCTGCCTATTATTTCTTGCTTTATCGTCCTGTTAAATTTGAATTGAGCAACTTGTACTTGGTAAGAGTTTGGCAAAAGTTTATTATGGCAATATTACTGAAGCGTTTTCTCTTCTTTCCTTTTTTTTTTTTTTGTACAAATTAAAGTGTTGCTTGTGCCCTTAATAAGCCAAACATTTGTTAATTTCTTGGACCCTTATATTTGTGATGATCCTGCTTTAATGCACTTTCTTACAATTTAGTGACCTCTTGTAATAGGAGGAAATGAGAACTAGAAATGCCTTTCAGACTGACCATTTCTTTTATGTTTACCTCCTTCCTACCATCATTATCTCGACCATGAAATATGGAAATAAAAACAACATTAATTATAAAAGCACATCATAGAGGAAAAGTCTTTAACATATAGGGTTGGTGAAAACAGTAGCAATAACAAAAAACTCTCACAGTGAGGGGTGCCTGGGTGGCTCAGATGGTTAGGCTTCTGCCTTCAGCTCAGCTCATGATCTCAGGGTCCTGGGATCCAGCCCCACATCCTGCTCTCTGCTCAGCAGGGAGCCTGCTTTCTCCTCTCTCTCTGCCTGCCTCTCTGCCTACTTGTGATCTCTCTCTCTGTCAAATAAATTAACTCTTAAAAACAAACAAACAAACAAACAAACCCCCCCAAAAAACCAAAAAACAAAAAACCTCTCACAGTGACCTGAGCTTTGGAAAGCTGTGGGGAATTGCTGAATACTTTTCATCTCAGTGATCAAAACATCTTTCTGGAAAAACAGGTTGCTTTGAACTCAGAAAACTAACACAGAAGATTCATTCTGTCCCACCCACTTTATTGATTCCACATTTTTTAATTGTCTCTCTTCTAAGAACTGTTGTTAGAGAACTCTTAGGAGATTAAATTTGATCATTGGACCACATAACTGTCAGAATTACAACAATCCTGAGATATTGCAGAGATTATTATCCCACTTGGAGAGGTAAGGAAACTGAGGCACAGAAAACCAACTTGGTTAAAGTCACCCATCTATTTTTTTTAAATCAACAACAGAACTAGAATTCTAAATTCCTGAACTTTGAGTCATTTGTCTTTCAGAAGAGCAGACACAAGTCCATATTTGTTGTAAAGTAACTTTTTTTTAAGATCACTCCTCTTTGGTCCCCTTTCCAAAATTTTTTTTTTCAATTCTGCTAAAACAAGCTATTTATTCACTGTGAGTTCATTTTTCTCCTAGAAAGAAACGAGGCTGCAGTTCTGACTTGGAGAGCTGACCTCAGTCTATTCTAAAGCTGTTGGTATATATTGTTTTTCCTCAAGTAATTGAGGAAAATAATAATTATTGTCTCTTTCTTCAAGGCATTCCTCTATAACTTTGGTAATGAGCAAGTGCTATACGTAGAGTCTTATACTTCTGTTCACTTGGTGGGCTGGAATGCATATCTTGGGCCATTCCTAAGAGCTCTTTGGCTGGAAAAGCAGCCTGGGGTTTTATCTGGGGAGGGAACTACAGAACTCCTAGACATGGTAATCTAAGGCGTTTCCAGGACATAAACTCTTTCTGAGTATGGTCTCCTAGCAACAAAAGGTGACTACTCTTTCTCCTACATTGTGTGAAAATGTATTTTGGTTCATTCCAGTAACTCTTTATGTGAGTGTAAGATGAACTGGATTCTCATAATCTAAAAATAATTGTTTGAACACAAGACTAAAGAAGTATTCTCCTTTTTCTTCCTTTTTCCATTTCTCCCTTCCTTTTTCCATTCTAGTCTCTCACTACTTTATTTTTGCCAAGAAATATATGAGTTTAGAACCAATTAAGGAGTGGAGGTATCATGTGAATAAAATATGGGTTTGTCTCAAGAAGATAGACATGTTATAAATTTCAATGTAATGTGTTTTTCTGTAATGAAGATATCTTAAAATTCAACAGTTGCATGAAGGATGAGCATCTAGCCACTGCGGATAGTTAGAGGAGGCTTTATAGGTTGATGAAACCTGAACAGGGTCTCGAAGGATGAGTAATTGTCTGACAGGTGGATTATTTGTACTTATAAAGTAAAAACTCAGTGTATTCCAAGTAGTAAATGCTAGAAATCACATAGACTAAACTATTTTTCTGATTACCTTAATTAGACATGGAGGCAAAGAAAACTTTGGTTGAGAACCAGAAAACAATAGAGAAGCCAGACTCCACCTCTAAAATGTGGCCTTTAAGAAAGTGGCCAGTGACTCTGAGGCACGAAGAGTTCTACCAGACTATTTCCTGCTTCTAGGTGATCTGAGGGTTCTGGTGGGAGGTCTTCAGAGCTAGTGCCTGGAAGATTCTCTCCCCCAAATATCACTTTTCTAACTCTCCGTTGTGGGGGGCCCCAGCAACTCAAAACTGAAATTGTTAGTTAAACCACAGCTGTGACTACTCAGCCCCCCAAGTCTCCAGTCATACTTGTCAATCACCCCTACTCCCACACAGAGCGTGCCTTTTTCTTGCTGGGTGATGCCAGTAAACTCACCTATGACTAGGATCAGACTGTACAGCAGGCTTAAAGCCCTATGGGATTTTCAAAATGTTTAATACAGTGTCAAAACACCTATGGGGGACAGACCCTGCAGATGTTGTGCCAGTTAACCTCTACTCACTCTCACTCTTACACACACACACACACGCATGCACGCACACACACATGCAGAGCAGCGTTCTTCTAAAGTTCATTCGCAATAAATGCTTATGAATACCTATACAACTGGAAAGAATGATTCATTAACTAATTTTTGGAGACATTTTGCTTTTAAGAGGAAAAGCCGAATCACAAAATTAAACTTTCAGAGGATCAATCCAGATTCAGTTCAGTTTCTTAAACCTTCTATTCCTACATGTATCTGTGTTCAGTATATATGATTATAAATGTTCAGACTGCTGACCTGAAAAAAATTGATTGTTGATTGTTCTGTACTTATGAATGTCAGAGATATTAGAGCAATACAATTNCATTTTGCTTTTAAGAGGAAAAGCCAAATCACAAAATTAAACTTTCAGAGGATCAATCCAGATTCAGTTCAGTTTCTTAAACCTTCTATTCCTACATGTATCTGTGTTCAGTATATATGATTATAAATGTTCAGACTGCTGACCTGAAAAAAATTGATTGTTGATTGTTCTGTACTTATGAATGTCAGAGATATTAGAGCAATACAATTTAAAACAGAAAGGAGGTAAGTGTAGGTTAACTATAGAATTTGAAATTGTCTTCTCTGGGTACTTGGGTTAATTGTCTTTTTAATGTAAAAATGTCATGTATTATCATATATTCTCCTTAATTGAGAAGGAAGTTTTAGAAGCACTCTTAAAGATCTCAAAATTTGTTCAATTATGAAACACACAGGAATGATATTTCAATTTATGTTTCATATGTTTGAATGACTTTTGTTTCTTTGTACCTGATTACTTTATACTTTATTGTTTTTAAATGAACACAAAGAAAACAGCCAAAAAAACCCCAAATACGCTGGCTCAGTTCCAAATTCCATCTGTATCTAACCAGTGGCTTTAGACAGGGTTGGAAATCTGAATTACCATGGAGCTTTAAAAAAATTAAACTCTTCTCTCCACTCCCTGCCATTTAAAAAAATGGAATAAAATAATTTTTTTAACTTTAAATATAACTGACATCAGCCCCTGCCTTTTTATTCACTGGATCTGGGATGGTATCTGTATTTTAGAGATGCTTTCAAAGTGAGTTTGATGCTTTTCCATTTTGAGAATTAGCCATTTAGAGAAAGCCACCTTGCTTTCTCTATTTTAACTCATCTCAATTTGCTGCTTCATAGGTATTAACTTTTCTTTCTTTGTACCTACTTACTTCACACCTTCTTATTTCAAAATAAGCACAAAGAATTCAGGCCATCCCTAGCAATACCTAGATATGCAGTAGCTCCCAGTGAGTTGGCTAGAGTATAGGTAGGAGGAGAAACTGGAGAAACCCTAGGTATGCAGAGACCCAGCATGAGGCAGATCGGCTGGCTACCTCACGGAGATGCAGGAGTTGAGTCGGGGCATTACTGAAAGGCTGAGAAGGAGGGCCAGGTGTTACCTAGCGCCCCCTGTTCACAGGGACAATGCAGACCTAGGGTGGAACTCTCCATATTCTGCCTGACTGTCCTGTTGGTTCCAGAGAGGAATTGGTGGTTTCACTGGGGCCTGTTAGACTGGATCAGAGCTCTGAAAGGGATTGACGGTCCCAGTTCGAATGTTCTCACAAAGCTTTAACTCTGACTGGAATGTTGAACTGTAATCTCTCCATCTTTATCATTTACTCCACACAACTAGGAGCAACACTATCAAACAGGAAGCAAACATCCACCCTTAGTGGAAAACTGGCCAAAGAAGTGAACCTGTAAAAGAGAGGACTTCTGAACACAAATATTTCACTCTTACACCAGCACTCTTTTCAACTTCTAACTTCAGCTTCTCACCTGGATGTGCTGGAAACCATGGATTTGAAATCTGGTGTTGTCTCAGTTTTCTGCTTTCCAGCCTTGGAGGAATTTCCCCAGCGTCCCAGTCCCCCGAGTTTCTCTCTTCACTTGGGCTGTAGCTTTCCAGGAGTTTTTTGCTTCCTCTTCTTTCTTCCCAGTTTTTACACACGCTGTGACACAATGACTGTCCCTCGTCTTTTATGAAACCACATAAAGTCATAACAAGCAAATGATCATTCTCCAGCGTGAACATTAGAGTTATTTTCTTTCTGTGTGTCTTGGGAGAGGGTATAGCGGACTTTGTCTTGAATTTACTGTGTTTCTAGTTGGAGCAATGCGATCATAGTCATTTTCTCATTTTTCTTTAGGTCTTGGTGCTACAAAGCTAAGTAGTTCCTGAACCCTGAGTAAGAAATGTGATAGCTAAGGATGAAATGAGATGAGGATTCCCAAAAGAGGGATATCTGTTTTAAACAGAGTCAAAGCAAATTCTTTTTAGAGAGGAACACCCCTTTATTCTCATGATTATGAAGCAGAATGTGATTTCTTTCTTTCTTTTTTTCTGGATGTGTATGTTTTTTATTTTGCCAAAGAAAGAACATTTTGTTACATGTACAGAGACCTATCCTCTGCCGCCACCATCATTTCCAAAAGGCAAGACCGTTCTAACTGGCACGGTGAGAAGAAAACCAGCCCCAAGCAGAAGGCGCCTAGTCATTGCCAATAAGAATGTGATTTCTTTCTTAAAACAACTTGCAACATTGAAATTAAATTTCAAAAGTTAGAGAAAAGTTGTCTTTGGTGGATTCATTATATATATAAAAGATGTATTCATCAAAACAGCATTTTCAAGTGACGATTAGCTTTAAGACTTGTTTCAAATGTAAGACAGCCTCAGGGGACAAAGGAAGACTAAAATTCTCCAAAACTTACTCAAATGCCCATCAAGTACATATCTCTTTAGGTTCAATTTTCACACCCGTAGCTATTGAGCCCAATCGACATACATGTTTTGGTAGGTTTTTTTCCTTTTCTTGTTTTGAATTAGCAGAGTTTATTTTTAGTACAATTACAGGTTTATAGAAAAATTGAGCAGGAAGCACTGAGTTCCCGTATTAACCCCAACCACATAAACACACATGCACAGTTTTCCCTGTTATTAACACCTTGCATTGGGGCGATATACTCACTACAAGTGATGAATCCATATTGATATACTATTCTTCATTGAAGCCCATGGTTCCCATGAATTGTGTAGCTGTGTTGTGTAGTTCTATAGCCTTTGACAAATGCAGGATGTCTGGTATCCACCAGTACAGTATCAAGTACATAGTTTCACCATCTTAGACGTTCTCTGTGTTCCACCTACTCATCCCTCCTTCCTTCTCCCTGAATGCCTGGCAACTGTGACTACTTTTACTGTTTCTATAGTTTTGCCTTTTTTCAGAGTATCATATAGTTGGAATGATAAAGTATGGAGCCTTCTTAGGCTGGCTTCTTTCAGTTAGCAAAATGCATTTGAGGTCATTACTTTTTATGGCTGAATAATATTCCATTTTATGAATATACCAAAGTTTGTTTATCCATTCACCTATTAATGGTCATCTTGGTTGTTTCTAATTTTTAGCAATTATGAATAAAATTCATGTAAATATTCATGGGAAGGTTTTTGTCTGAAGATGTTTTCAACTCATTTGGGTAAATACCAAGGAGCACAATTGCTGGTTCATATGGTAAGACTATGTTTAGCTTTCTAAGAACCTGTCAGGCTATCTTCCAAAGTGGCTGTACCATTTTGCCTTCCTACCAGCAGTAAGAGTTCCTGTTGCTCCACATCCTAATTAACATTCGATGTTGTCACCATTTTGGGTTGTTGTCATTCTAATTATTATGTAGTGGTTTCTCATTGTTTTAATTTGCAGTTCTCTAATGACACATGGTATGGAGCATCTTTTCATATACTTATTTGCTCTCTGTGTATCTACTTTAGTAGTGTCTTTGCAGAGATTTTGCCCATTTTTAAATTGGGTTATTTGTTTTCTTAGTTTTGAATGTTGAGTTCTTTATTCGTTTTGGATACAATTCCTTTGCTTGGCAAATATTTTCTTCCCATTTGTGGCTTGTTTTTTCTCTTAGGGAATTGTCTTTTTAAAAATAGGTGTGTTACACAAATAAGCAGTTTTCTTGGTTTCCTGGGAGTGCCCAGTTACTATGTTATGAAAGAGGAAGACGGGGAAATTTCATTTTAGTGAGAAAAGTTAACTTCTCTCAACTGTGAGAACTTCAAGAGAATTATCACAGAAACCAGGAGGAACATCGATGGAACTATCGAGTTTTGTGGACTAAAGTGGACAGCATGGAGGTGACTGGGGCCTTTAAGAAGTAGCTCCATGCTGATGAGACGTGTACGTTCTTGTACAGGCCTGGTGTTTGTGATTTTTCAGCTGAAACTTCTACCTTAAACACCTTGTACTTCACCCTATCCATTTAATATCCTTCTCTGTTAACTTGCTGATCTCACACTGCTTACATCTCTGTCCAATCCCCTCACGTTTATAACCCAACGTGCAGTATTGAATCATGAGCTTGTGCTTTCTTATCCCATGGGTTGGGCCTCAGCTCTCAGCTTCATGATTTACAAGCTGTGTGGGTTTAGGACGTTGTTTACTTGTTGCAGCCTGTTTCCTTCTGGGCCAGTCTCACAGGTCTGTTGAGAAGATTAAATAATATGTGCCTGGCAGTGGTATTTAGTAATGTGTGTTTTCTTGCCAGTCTTTTTATTTTTTTCCTGTACATTCTTCCTACTTATATAGCCTATGGCTTTTTTGACTGCAAATTTTTCTCATTTGAGGCTGAGTATTTCTCCAAAGAGCATGGTGAGCAATAACTGTCTTCTTTCCTCCCACTGGATTCCTCTGTTTTAAGGGTCCTGTGGTCAACACCCATGTGTGTTTTTTTTTTCTGGTCTTACTGTAAAGCTTCCACACAGACGTAAATTAACCGAGGTTATTTCTTGGACCTGTAGCTCCCTTTTCTCCTTTAGCTGTTGCTATTTCTAACTTTTGAGCCCTTTTTAGAGGCACCGAATTCAGTTCTATTAGTAAGTATTTATGATGAAGTTCTATGTCCCTAGCATAGTGACACATTTGAGGGGCTCATAAATCTTCCTCTCAAATTGATGACTTACATGGAGAGAAAGGTATACATAAGACAGATCGTCATGTTAGATAGGATGTTACGAAAGGTTAGGTATAGTCAGAATGTGACCTGGTATATTTCATAGGATTCATTGGAATATCACCCACATGACCACTGCTCAGGTTTAAGTCCTAGGCTCTGAGCAAAAGGGACACCTCCTGGCTAACAGAGATCAGAGACACGAGCACAGGAATGATGGTGAGGGGCAGTGAGGAGAGGGAACAATTCAGTGTGCGAATGGAGTTGCTAGGTGGGTGTCATCGGAAGATTATAGAGAGCAGCTGCTTTGTGGAGTCAGGGGGCACCTAGGCTCCTACGGTAGGAGAACGTCCTCTTTCTCCTCCCTTTCAATCTATGCCTATCAATTTGTCATTAGTTTTATGGCTATAGACACATGTCTAGTGAGAACTGTTATTTGTAGGACTTTTACTATGAAATAAAATTATTAAAGTTAATGTCAGGTTTTGCCATTGTTCTTAAATCAACATTTATTCATTTATTTAAAAAAATTTTAAATATTCTATTTATTTATTTGAGAGAGAGAGTGAGTGAGAGATAGAGCACAAGGGGGGGAAGAGGGAAAAGGAGAGGGGTAAGCAGACCTCCTGCTGAGCAAGGAGCCTGAGGCAGGGCTCCATCCCAGGACCCTGAGATCATGACCTGAGCTGAAGGCAGAGGCTTAACCTACTGAGCTACCCAGGCGCCCCTAACATTTATTTTTTAAAATACTCTACCGTGGTACAAAGAGGATTTATGAAAGCTTACAAAATGAAAAGAAGTATAAACACATAGAGGACAAATGAAGCATTGGGAAACTACGGATGGGGACCTTAGCTGGATCCAGGAGTGAAGGTAGAACACAAATTTCGTTTGCTACATTTTGGGGGGATGGGCCTGTCTAGGAACCAAGAAGAAGAACAAACCTCATTGTTTGCAAAGGTTCCAGGATTCCTTAGGTAACAATCGGTCTGTGGGGGCAGGGAGAAAAGTAACCATTCCCAACAAGGCCCAGAAAAGCTTTTTCCTCAGGGTCTTCACAGATCAAACATTTGAGATTTAAAAACTCAATTCCAACTCTTGTAAGAACTTCAATGTAAAAGGAAGGCAGAGAATATTTACTAATCAAACATCATTGGGCTCCATTTCCTTACATCAAAATTAAAGAGCTTCTTTCCTTCTTGAATATACGCACAACGCCTCAAAGTTTCTTTGGGATGAGCAGGGGAGGAAGGGGCCTCATGATGCTCAGAAAGGGAGGATGAGACATGTTGACATTCAGTCTCAAAAATTACTCCCTCTCCTACCTCACTTTCTGACATGGGCTGCATTGTCTCTCCACCTTCCTCTAGTTTACATGCCGAACTTCTAACGCCCAGTACCTCAGAATGTGACTGTATTTGAAGATAAGGCTTTAAAAAAGTTATTAAGTTAAGGGGCACCTGGGTGGCTCAGTGGGTTAAGCACCTCCCTTCAGCTCAGGTCATGATCTCAGGGTCCTGGGATCGAGCCCCACATCGGGCTCTCTGCTCAGTGGGGAGTCTGCTTCTCCCTCTGCCCTGCCTCCTGCTCATATTCTCTCTCTCTCTCTCTCACATACAAATAAATACATAAAATCTTTTTAAAAAGTTATTAAGTTAACATGAGGTCATTAGGGTGGGCCCTAATCCAACAGGACTGGTTTTCTAGTAAGAGGAAATTAGGACAGAGAGAGACTCTCATCACACAGAGATGGCCACATGAGGACCCAGGAAGAAGGTAGCCAGCTGTAAGCTAAAGAGAGAGGCCTGGAAGGAAACCAAATCTGCCACAACCTTGAGCTTGATCTTCTAGACTCTGGAACTCTGAAAAAATAAATTTCTGTTGTGGAAGTCATGGTTCTGTTTGTACTTTGTTATGGCAGTCCTAGAAAATGGATACACACTCCCGTTGGCCTTATGTGCCACTGCAAGATTCCCGTTGCTTAAATTTACTTTAATCATGTCAGTATTCTCTTAGGATACTACAGGTTTAAGTTTCTTATTCTGGTAGTCACCAAGCTTCAAAAATCTGTCCCAATCTGCATTTCTCCACTCAACCCACGTAACACAAACCTCTTCTAACCAAAACTGTTCATTCAATACGTCGCCCCTGCCAAGGATGCTTTGTACCTCACATGTGCAGGTCTTTGCTTTTTCTACCGGGAATATTGTGATTTCCATCCTTTGTGATCTTACCCATTTCTCAGTGTTCATCTCAAATACCCACTCATCTAGAAATCTTTGGTTATCTTAACGAGTGTTTCTTCCTCTTCTGAATTATGGTAACATTTTCATTTTGTCATCGTTTATTTATAAGTCTTATTCCTCTTGTCTGAGGGTAAGATCCTAGAAGCACAAGCATATTTTTATACCTATGCATGAAGTTCTTATCACAACGCCTTTTAAGGAAAATGTGCTTCATTCATTCATCTATTCAGCCCTATGTTGCTATTACCTATATATTGTATGAATTTGTAGGGGATATAACAGAGAATGACACAATCGCGATCTCTGCCTCATGAGCCTTATATTCCATTGGAGATACAGATACTTGGGTGATCAAGTAGTTGCAGGTTGCTATTAGTGCTTCAGTAGAGAGTAACATCATAACCTATATCAAATGGTACAGTTCAAGAGGCCTCCCAGGGAAGTGCCGTTGAAGCTGAGACATGTAAAGTAATAGAAACCAGCTCCATGAAGAGGGATGGGTACGTGGCAGGCTCCAACGAGGGTCCTTAGAGCACGGGGAGCAAGAGGGGGAGCTGCAGGAGGTAAGGGCACAAGGGAAGGGGAGCATTTGGCCCTACAGGCCTTGGGAAGGGTTCACATTTTATTGGGACACCTTCAAAAGAATTTTAACCTCTTCATTAGGTGTGTGCTTGTGGCAAAAAAGAAAAGGAATGCCATTTTAAATAAAAACCAACTATAGATGTTTGTACTTTCCCTGGGTATAGCATAAATCCATTTTAAGTAAACAGTGTTTTGCTTAGAAAAATCACTTTGGTGGGTCTTTTTGGTATGTGTCTTGGGGAGAGACGGGAAGACAGAAGAAGAGGTGAATTATCCTGCATAACAGAGGGAGAGGACTGCACATACGTGGGTAGCCTGGGAGAGAGGTTCCGACCATGAAAGATGGAAGGACATCCATGGAGGAGGCATCCAATAGGGCGCCTGAGGAAATCCTTGGCACGTGGAATGTTATTTGTGGTGGGTGGTGAAGGAACTTTAGGTCAGCAAAGACCAATATTTCTATATGTTTCTTAGCTCTTCTGTAACCCTTCCTAAATTTTCATTATTTTTTTTAAATTTTAGGTAGGTTCCATGCCCAATGTGGAACTTGAAATCACAACTGTGAGATCAAGAGTCACGTGCTCCACTGACTAAGCCAGCCAAGTGCCCCTAAATTTTCACTAAACTTCTGGTACACACACACATTCAAGTTAGTGGTGCTTTAGGGAATGCGAAGAAAAAGATTGGTATTCATGTAGGCAAGACCGTATAAAAGATGAGAGTGGGCCCCAGAATTGAGAGCCAGGGAGTCATGGCAAATGAGGCTGCCAAATAGGCTAATGGGGAGGAGGAGACATCATCCCCTTTCCCAGTCCTGTGAGTGAGGCATTTCCTCTGTGTGGAACTTGGGTACTTCTGCCATTTTATTAGAGTAGTTAAAAAACTTTTACTCTAAAAGTCTGGATTGCTTAGGGATATTCAGACAGCAGAATCTGAATGAATGTGTGTGTGTGTGTGTGTGTGTGTGTGTCTGTGTGTGTGCGTGCATGCACACATGTGTGCCATATATGAAATATGTTCAGCGGTAGATAGCTGTGTCTACATCTGAGATATGCTGGAGAAGTGTGAGAAAGCTAGTTCTGTATCTGCATCTGTCTATTTAATCCAGTGTATTATCTATCTGTCGTCGGTCATCTAATCTGTCATCTACCTATCTATTTCTATAGCTCAATACAGTTCTGGAACATTCCTTCCTAAATTTCCAGAGATAGAATACCATTCTTATGAGAAGTTTTGGAGCTGTGAGTCATCGTTCTTTCATTATTTAAAAGGCATTAGCATCCCTGGCAAGATACAGCAACGCTGGTAGGCAGTAGGGAGTCTCTAAAATGTCAGGGTCTTGTCTGCCCCCAAAATCAGAGTTAGCAAAATTGTTGGATGCCTTTTGAATTTAGGTTTTTCAATTATAACAACTTCAACATTTAATTATTCTGTATTTGAAAGGTCACTAGAAACCAAGAGTTTAAAAAAAATAGTGTTGAAACTGGAAAAAGAAAAGTTTAATCAATTTCCATTCAAACCAAGATCCCTTCTTGCATTTTTTTCCCTTTGGGGAGGTTATGGGGTAGTGAGGGGTTGTGGGGAACAAGGCGGTTATTGTTTTTGTGAAACTCTTTGGTTTTGACTCTGACCTTTATCTTATGGTGGAAGGTAGACTGCTCTGTATTGAATGGAAGAAACCTGTGGTGCGGGGTACAGAAACTGTAATTGGGGAAGCTGAGACACAGCCAAACAGAGACCCCATATTGTCTAGGGAGAATCACTTATAGAAATGTATAAACTCTGAACAGGATGCGAGGGTGACCTGCAGCTGAATTCCAGAGCTCAGTAGTCCAGGGATATTTCATGAGTCTGGGAAATCTATTTGTTTTGCCTGATCAATACCACCGTCCCTCCTTCTAGCTGTATCTACAACTTCTCTTGCTTCCCGTTTGGTTTAGGAAAACACTGGCATATTCAGATGCCTTCAGGGAAAAGAAAATAACAGAACAACAAAAGAAATCTTCAGGGTTACTCAACAGGAACGATGTGGCTGTTGAGCCTATTCCATAAAGCCCACATCTTAAGAAGAGGGGAAGGAAGACACAGGAAAGGGCTTAGGTCAAGTTCACCCGTTAGTATTCCCAGGTTTACGATACGCATGAACTATAAAAGGGAGGTTCTCTTCTTGGTTCTCTAGTTGACCTTGGGAAATTTCTGAAGAACCTAGGTGTTTTTTGTCATAAAGTACCTGGGGGTATTGTGAGGACTAAGTGTTTTAAAGCTACTGTACTATTAATGTATCTTCATTGCTTCCACCCTTTATAGTTTGTTGTTCTAGGTTAAGCACTTGGATCCTGCTACAATGTGATTACTTCAGCTATTTTTTTTTTCTGAAAGATTTCCGGAAGATTCTTGTTTGGTTGGCAGTTATATGTCACCCTCTAGGGGGATACACAGAAAACACAGTTGCCTTGGGATCACAAATTCTTCTCAAAAGCAATGATCTGGCAACTTGTCAGAAGGGAAAACCAAATAACCAGATGAACAATCTGTTTTTCCCTTTCCTTCAAGCTCAATCAAAAGAATCCAGACTTAGGTGCTACCCCTAATACCAACTGGGGAATTCCTTGGTTCTTTCCAATAATTATGGTTTACCAAGAACTGTTCTCACTCCATGCTGTAATTTAGAGTATCTGTAAGACTGCACTTGTTCAAGATGCTGCCTGATTACTGGCTTGTGTGCCTACCAAATTTAGGCAAGAGTGACCTAGAAGCGGAGAGCTCCTTTAGGACAGAGATTATACCTTATTGATCTGCTCTTCCCTAGGGCTTAGTATGATGTTGGGTGCAATGTAAAGGAAGACTGTTTTCCCGTGGTGCCCAGGAGGATCACTTTGGGGTTAATCTCAGGAAGGTGTTACTCTAATGCATTCTGACCTAGTGTTTGAGAACATTTCCCTGGTTCTGTGGTGAAGAATACTGTGAATTAAAATACCAGGCCTTCTTTGGAGATTGACCCAGAGCTGGGGCAGGAAATCTGCAATGGCAAGGGTAAGGAAGTAGGAGTGAATGGCCAAGCTTGCAGATGGTCTGTTAGCTCTGGTGGGAGAAAGGGCCACTGTCGAGTGGTCACACATGTGTTGAGCAGACTAATAACTCTAAGGATAGACCCACAGTGAGAGAGGCCAGCCCTCATGCAGTAGAACAGGAGACACTGGGGTACCAGAGGAAGGATAGGATTTGGGAAATTGGGGCCCAGGTCAACAAAGTTCAGGGGCTGAGGAGATCAAAGAAAGACATTGTAACTGGTACCCAGCATGAGCGTATGGGGGTCTGGGTTAGAACTAGATGACCACAATAATTGCAGACCCCTTGGGTCAAACAGTTGATCTGGTGAACAGTGAGAGACAGTAGTCAGCTTTTTAAAAACAAGTTCACGATTCCACCCTTTTAGTGAGACCAAATACTTCGATAGTTCCTAAGGGAAAACCATGCTTTCTGAGCAGAGACGCCATTTTCCCATGAGTGAGGTTGGTTGGAACAAGTGTGTTCTCTCTATGAAAGGCTTCTTTAGATTAGATCACATGCACAGCTAGGATTTGCGTAGGGGAAACCCACAGGTGAGAGATACCTCTCTTAGGTTTGTGTCTGAGTGGGTTGAGCAAATGGGGGAGGTTGTGAGGCGCCTAGGGCTCCAGAACGTGAATTCTGGTCCTCTTTGAGTGGTTGGTTGGCTGGGTGCCACCTGCTGCTCTCTCTCTAGTGAAGCACCACGTTCAACCTTTGAAAATGTTCTCACATGTAGATCCTGTTTATGTAAGAAGTTGATCAAACACCCCCACGGTTGCACAGTAATTTAATTACGTACCGGAAGGGTATCCTTTCACCTCTGCCCATGACTCAAAACACAGACCAGAACTGCTGCTCTGTTCTCTAGTCCCTGAATTTCCTAAGTGGAAACACCTCACACAAAGCTGTCCATCTCTCAGCGGGTGTTGCTCTGTCCAGCCGATCTGTCTGTCTTGCACCAGGGCCAGGGATTACTTGTTAAAAATGAAAGAAAAGTAGCATAGATACATCGCTTTCACGTGTTAGATGTCTTCCATTCTGAAGCTCTCCTTCCTGTCCTCTGTTATTTTCATACTATCTTTCTCTTCAGTTAAACAGGATGAATTGCTCAACAAATATTAACCGTGAGATATCTTTTTGCTTTTTAATTTTTGCTTGAACTGTGACATATCTTATCAGCAAGAAGACCAGGATTTCTCTTTTGAGGTTCTCCTACTTACGTTGGCTAGTGACTTCAGGGTATACTTGGTAGAAAGGACTCAGCCTATTTCCAGTGTTAGTCATAGAGACGACCGGGGTCTGGTCAGTCCCTTGCCCACCCCCACTCAGGATTTCTGCTGAAAACCCACGCTGCGCATCTCTTCATAGGTGCTTGCCCACTGCAGCAGTGATGCTCTTGGTGGTCCAGACGCCTCTGTTTTCTGTAGTGGTTTTTCACCTACACTCGGTCCCTATAGCTATGGCTCTGGTAGAAAGTTCTTTTGGTTCACATACAAAAGCATGCCAGGGAACAGGCTGACCCACACTGAGAGGTCTAATTGGGTTCCAGTAATGGCTACCTGCTTCAAAGACCAGAGTCAACTTTCTCCATCTTTCCTGGTGGCCATTACCACCCAAATGTCAACATAATCTTCCAAACCCACTCAAAATTCAGTGTCTTTTGTACCCTTCTCCTGTAAAAAATACTGCTCTGTTGTGGCAGGGAAAAAAAATTGTAGCCGTTCATAAAATCATTCTACTTTCATCCTGGTCACATAGGGAGAGTTCATCTTCCAGGCTTCCTTGCATCTGGGTGGGACTGGTGATGAGATCTGAACAGAGGATATGGGTCCATGTGCCATACCTTTCCTAGGACTTGCCATAAAACCGTTCTTGTGGGATCTCCCATGTGTTCCCTGTGTCTGTGTGACTGGGGGTAAAGGGTTTCTAAGACAATAGAGCTGCGAGTTGGAGCTAGCCTGACCCTGAGCTACCACTTAGAGGAGAACCGTCCGGGAGAATAGCCAACCTGCACTGAAGCATGAGAAATAAGTTTTTATCTTGTGAGTTCTTGAGGTTTTTTTGGGGGGGAGGGGTCTATCTGTTATTGTAGAAGAGCCTACATGCTTCCTTAACTAATAACATTTATTAGCCAGGGCGGTTTGCCCTCCCTGGACAATGTCAGTCGACTTATCTTTGCATAACCGGAGGCACCTTGCATATGTATCCACCCCAAACAGAAGTGTTGGCATCACGTGGACTCGTTTACTGATGTCTAGATATTAAAGAGGTTGACATTTCTAGCACCACATCTATACCAGTCACCTCGGCTGAGTTGCGCTGCGATCCTAAGTGACTCCCAAATCCAAGGGGTTTAGATCAATAAAGGTTTATTTCTTGCTCACGTTACATTTCCATCATTGGTCAGCTGAGGCTCTACTCCACATCGTCTTCACTGTGGGAGCCAGCGTGATGCCGCAGCCTCTTTCTGGAGCATTGCCAGGCTCATGGAAGAGGAAATAGAGTCTAGCAAACCACATGCTGTGTCTTACACTTCTGCTTGTAAGTGGCAAACATCACTTCTGCTTGCATTTAATGGACTGAAGCAAGTCACATGGCTAAGCCTGATGTCATAGAGAGTGGTATATAGACCTTTAGGGAAGGACACCACAGAAAGGGAAACTGGAATCTTTAGAAGTATAATAATGTCATCTATCAAAATCCTAAGACATTTTTCTTCATTTATGTCTCGATAGGCGTCCTGTTATTTTCAAAAGGTAGAATGTGGTAGGACCTTGCTTAATTTAAATTCTTTGTTGAAAATATATCCCTCCTTAGCATTGAGTCCAGAAGGAGACAGCCAAACTTGTTAAAAGAAAGACAAGGGTGTTAACTAACCTGAAATTCAGTGCTCTTAAGAAAAATTGTGCCAAGCAGCTACCCTCTGCTCCTTCTCTAGTCAGCTTCTCTGTTAGCCTTATAATGTATTAACTTTCTTGGGTTGTATTAGTTTTCTTTTGTTGCCATAACAAATTGCCTCAAATTCAGCAACTTAAAACAACTCTCATTTGGGGTGCTTGGGTGGCTCTGTTGGTTAAGTGCTTGCCTTTGGTGCAGGTCATGATCCGAGGGTCCCGGGACTGGGCTTCCTGCTCGGCGGGGACTCTGCTTCTCCCTCTCCCTCTCCCTCGCCTTCTCCCTCTCCCCCTTTGGTAGGTCAGAGGTCCAATCACGGCATCCGAGACTGCTCGGAGTCTCACAGGGCTGAAACCAAGGCATCAGCAAGCATCCGGAGGCTCTGCGTCTAAGCGTCTAAGCCTGCTTACAGGTTCATTCGGAATTTTGGCCAGATTTAGATGCATATAGCTGTTGGACTGAGGTATCTGCTTCCTTGTTGGCAGTTAGTTGGTCAGAGGTGATTCTCATTTCTAGAGGCCACCTGCATTCCCTGACTCTTGGTCTTCAGAGTTCCTCCGACTTCAGAGTTGTTCTCATGCTTCGAATCTCTCTGACCTTCCCCTTCTGCATCTCCCTCTGCTTACCTCTTGCACATCTTTCTGACTCTTGTGCCTTCGCTCCTGCTTTTAAGGGCTTAAAAGGGCTTAAGGGCTCTGTGATTACATTGGGTCTATCCAGATCATCCAGGAAAATCTTCCTATGTTAAGGTCAGTTGATCAGTAACCTTAGTTTTATCTGCAAAATCTCTTCACAGCAATACCTACATTAATGTTGAATAACCAGGGGATGGAAGCCTTGTGGGGGTTCTTCAGAATTCCTTAGAATTCTGTCTGCCATGTAGGTTTTGATTCTATCTGTGGACCAGATAATTATTTGGAAAAATTTCCCTAAACCTTTTCATCTTATAAAGGCCAGTAGGTTTGGTGGTATAAAAATCTACTATCTGACGAAACTCTATAAGCAAGGCAAGCTCTGGGTATAGCAGTTTCCGAACTACACTTTAAAGTTTGGGATGGAACTTTATACTCTATTCCTCCAGGGCCCCTGAACTTGTGCCCAGGAGATAGTCCATGATGTTTATTGCTCTTTCTGCTGTTACTGGTATTCTGGCTACAGCTGCCGATGTAAAATGGGCCCAAGTCTGTGTAAGTTTTAGGCAAATTCTGAGGCTCTGTGATGGACTAGGCACCCCAGAGTCTTTTAAAATAGCCCGTATCACCTAGCTCATAGAAATGGTTCTTCGGGATGGCTCACAAGCTTTCCACCTGTCACTCAGCTTATCATGCCCCTCAGCTGTGCTGAGGAGCAGAGCGAATGTGTTTACATGTTGTTTACTGGTAGAACTCCTGAAAGCGTGATGATTTCTGAAATTAATAGCAGAAAATTTAGGTGGATTCTAGAGGAAGACTCTTTTCTTCCCCACTCCATAGTCTTCTATGGCCCATATGGAAAGGAAGTCCCTCCAAACCTTCCATACGTTCTGGGAAGTACCTGAGGTGTGGTTTCTGTGTTTCTTTCTACCTCTTACATGTTTTCTTCAAAGGGGCAGGAGTAGCTGATCTTCTGGGTAAGCATCTGAAGCCCTTTGGGCTGAGTCCGGTGTCTTAGAAGTTAGGGTTTGCTTTAAACCAGGGAACCGACTCAATGCTTTCTTTCCTGTACTGACTATAATGTGGGAAGGTAAGGACAGTGTGTTCCTTCCTCTTCTTACTTTTGTGCGAGAGTGGCAGCTGGGTCAGGGCTGGAGCTTTCTTTCTGGATCTTGCCCTGCCCATTTCTCTGACCTCATTTCCTGTCACTTTTTCCTTCTGTCCATCCTTTTCCCTTTTTTCCCCTATAATATGACAGGCTGGTCCCTATCTCTAAGTGTTAATCCTTATATCACATTTCTCTATTTTATTTCCTTCATACAACTTTTCACCATCTAAAATTTTCTTTTTTTTTAATATTGTATTTATTTATTTGTCAGAGAGAGAGAGAGAGAGAGAGAGAGAGAGAGAGAGAGAGAGNACAGGCTGGTCCCTATCTCTAAGCGTTAATCCTTATATTACGTTTCTCTATCTTATTTCCTTCATACAACTTTTCACCATCTAAAATTTTCTTTTTTTTAAATATTGTATTTATTTATTTGTCAGAGAGAGAGAGAGAGAGAACAGCAGGGGGAGCAGCAGGCAGAGGGAAAAGCAGGCTTCCCACTAAGGAAGGAGCCCAATGCAAGATTCGATCCCAGGACCCTGAAATCATGACCTACACCAAAGGCAGACTCTTAAATGACTGACCCACCCACACATCCCTAAAAATTTCTTTTTAAAACCTGTTTACATTCTGTATTGGATTGCTAGGGTCGCCAAAACAAAGTGCCAGAGATTGAGTAGCTTAAACAATAGAAATTTATTTTCTCACAATTCTGGACGTTAGAAGTCCAAGGTCGAGGTGCCAAGAGGATTGGTTTCTTCTGCGGCCTCTCTCCTTGGCTTGTAGATAGCCATCTTCTCCGTGTGTCCTCACATGTCTGTCTTAATCTCTTTTCTTAAAAGGATACCAGTCCATACTATTGACCTCATTTTAACTGAATTACCTCCTTAGAGACTCTATCTCCAAATACAGTCACATTCTGAGAAATTGGAGGTTAAGACTTCAACACAAGAATTTAGGAAGGGCACATCCAGCCGATGACACATGTATATGGTTTGTCTTCTCCCTACTAAAATGTAAGTCTAATGGTCGAAAGGGTCTCATCTATTTTGTTTGATGCTTTATATAAAGCACTTAGGCTGGTACCTGGTGTATAGTTAGTGCTCGAGAAACACTTGCTCAGTAAATGAAGAAACCTGGATAGTTTAGATATCTATAGGATTGCGATACGTATAGTATTTACATAGTTTGGATAACTCTAGGATTTGTGACTAATACTATGTGAAGGGAAGGCAGGGAAAAGTCTTGAGCGATTTTCTAGCTTAGATGGTTGAATGGATAGTGGTAATCCTCAACATGATAGGAAACACACACAAAAAGATCAGGGTTTCAGGGAAAAGTTCTGAACATGTTGAGTTAGAGATATTTGGAATATATTTAAGTGGGAATATATTTAAGAAGACCTTTAGGTGTATGGTCTGAAATGCGGTGAGAGATCGTGGTTAAACACATAGTTTTAGGAATCATAGCCAATAGTAAAATCAAGATGGCAAATGAGATTATTCAAAAAACACTCAGAGGAAGAGATCTAATATAGAGATCTAATATAGAGGCAATCAAAATACTAATTTTATAGATTGGGTGAGAAAGCAATGTTCGATTGAGAAGTGGATGGATATAGAAGGTGAGCAAAAAATGAGGTATCAGAATCAAAGGAGGAAAAATATCAAAAAGAATGGTCATCTGTGTCAAAGGATAAGAAGGAGTATTTCTCAAAGACTCATCCTCCTGTGAAATGTTATTTGGAAGATTATGTTATGGTCAACTAAGTGTGAGAAATGCTGAAATCTACATACTTCTCTTGCAGAATCACACACACACACACACACACGCCTATTACTGTCTCTGAGAAGTCTTGCTGTAAAGAAACCCGTAAGTTTTAATTTCCAAAGTAAAGTTTCCCAAGCTTATTTGACTGTGAATCACTCTCCTTTCTTCTTAGATCCCTACTATTAGTAATAGGACTAAGAAACCCTCTTTGGGAAACAGGGACAATAGCATAACCCATTAGATAAGCATTGAAATATTCCCTTGCTTTTGGCAATTAAGGGATTTTGTGGATCTTGCTGGAGTTGTTTCTGTAGAGTGGTGCGGCCTGGAGGGACAGACTTAAAGCAGTAGGCATAAATTTGACCTCAGAAAGGAGGAAAAAAGCAGAAGGTAGTGTCTTGGATGGATGATGGTGTTTTAACGTCAAATACGTATGTTTTGAAAGGGAGGGGTATGACCAAGTTTATGAATAATAGAGAGATTGAGGAATCGTAGCAGGACGATTTGAATAATTAACAAAATAAGATCTGCAAGGAGATGGGAGAAACTGAGAAACAAGAGAAAGTTCTCCCATTTCCCAGAGACTGGAGGAAAGGAAAGGAGAGGATGCGGTTACAGATGAGATGAGGATAAAAAGATTGAGAAAGCCCATGATAACCTCAGTTCCTCAGACAAGAAAACGTGCTCAGCTGTCTTTGGTGCTGAAACAAATGATGCTGTCTTCCAAATCCCCCTCCCTGAAAAAGCTCATGTCTGACCTTGCTTCTGTTAAAATCCTTTCCAGATGTTATCATTAGTAGTCCTATGGTCAGGGAGTCACTTCTACTTGGACTCCTATGTAGGCATCATTGTCCTGTGCCTTGAATCACCTGGCTTCTTTCAGGTCGCTGTCTCTAAGGCTGAGACTTGTCTTATGTATTTCTGTCTCCCCATTACCTTTCACAAAGTGGGGTGCCACAAACACTGTAAAATGGTGAGTGAGTCACAGGTAACACCACAGTTTGCCCACAATCACGAATTCAATGAATTGAGTTGTTGCAGCTTACACAATTGAGTGTTTTCCACTTTCAGTGTTGTCTTACATTGAAAATTCTCCAGATGTGATTTCCTTCCATCCAGTTCTCATCACCCCTGCCCAGCTCAGCTGATTTCATCTCTGCTTTCTCTGCCTGGTTGTCCCAAAGTGTGTCACCTTTGTAGTTCTATTAGAGTGCACCTAATTGAAGTTCAATATATGATGGCTATTATTATTGCCATTATAATACATTCAACTCCCAACCAAGGAGAACTTCATTATCAAGGATGCAAAGTTTTATATTTCTTAATTACCTAGGTGCTATTCTAGTTCTTGACCTTCTCCACATTTTCTTTCACAAATCTTTTTCCTTATTAACTATTTAGTGTTCCCTACCCTACTTAATTTTTTTCACCACCAAATCCCTTATTTATATCTGTGTGCTTAATATACTTATTTTCTTAATATACATATTTTTTAAAGATTTATTTATTTATTTGAGAGACAGAGAGAGAGAGCAGGGTGAGGAGCAGCAGGAGAGAGAGAGTCCTGAAGCAGACTCCCTGCTAAGTGCAGAGTCTGATGTGAGACTCAGTCCTAGGACTCCAAGACCTGAGCCAAAATCAAGAGTTGGCCGTTCAACTGACTGAGATA
The DNA here is from genome assembly GCA_002007465.1 of Ailurus styani. Lineage (NCBI taxonomy): Eukaryota > Metazoa > Chordata > Mammalia > Carnivora > Ailuridae > Ailurus > Ailurus styani. Next base: position 103,768 of record LNAC01001551.1, read on the forward strand.
CCCAGGCACCCCTCAGTACACATATTTATACTTAGACTTTTTGCTCCCCGGTATTTTTCTTTTCTCTCATCTCTCTTAATTTTAAGCTGTTAAAAGTACAAAGTAATATTTTTTTATTCATTTCTCCTCCAACCATCCGTTGCCAATGAGAAAGCAGAAATGCATCATTTTTTTAAAATGTATTTCACAAATATTTGTTTGTTGGGCACTTACTATGCACCAACTACTCTTCTGGACACTGAAGATACAACATGGTAAACAGAAATGTCACTGTCTTTATGAAGCTTATAGTGCAGGACTCAAGCAATGAATAAGTAAAGATTAGGTGATAATAAACTTGCAAACATTGGTTTCTTAAGTGGGTCATCAGACAGAAAAAAAGTAACTCATAAGAAATGTGTGGCTTGGGCTGGGTGACTGAACAGAAACTATTTCATGAGCAAAGATTATAGGCAAGCTGTATCTGAAATGCCAGACTAAAAAGATGAGGGAAATTTATCAGGTCATATAACAGAACAAGTCGATCAGGATTCACAGTGGAAAGACTCCAAATGTAGTCAACCAGGCCTTGTGTAGATGACAGTGGATAGCTTTAAGAGTTGTAACCATTTTTGGTTAATTCTATCAGTATTATCTGAAAGCATCCCTACTAAGGACTTATTGCTGACAAATGTCTAGGGGATCTGAGTCTATGCTTTTTCAAGGTAGCAGCAGTAGGGGAAGCCATGAGGCATACTTTAGTATTTGAATTTTCTGTCTAGGTTATTAAACAGGCAGGCAGTTGTCATAGTATAGGTGAAAGCAGTTTTCTTTCTAATATACGCCAGAAACTTAGTCTATTTTAGGAGAACAAACCTACTGAGAAAATAATTGGTTCAGTTATGGAGATGTCGTTTTTGGTGTCTGTGAAATCTTCAGTGATGAAAGGTCCTTTAGTTTAATGTATCATTGACCTTTTAGGGGAGATCTGAGCTGGATTCAAGATTTGAAATTGTCTGACCCATTAGGAATGAATGAGATTCCCTAGGAATTTTGTGCTGCATTTCTTTCTTTTTTTTTTTAAGATTTTATTTATTTATTTGACACAGAGAGAGAGATCAGATCACAAGTAGGCAGAGAGGCAGGCAGAGAGAGAGGAGGAAGCAGGCTCCCCGCTGAGCAGGGAGCCTGATGTGGGGCTCGATCCCAGGACCCTGAGATCATGACCTGAGCTGAAGGCAGATGCTTAACCAACTGAGCCACCCAGATGCCCCATGTGCTGCATTTCTTAAATATTTAGAGCCAGCTAGGGAAGGAAGAGGAACCAAAAGGGCTAACTGGGAGAAGATGGAAGTCACTGGATTGATGGATCTGGTTCAGATAAAAAGCAGGTATAAGGAGGGTAACCGAGTGAAAGAAATGGAAGAGTAAAAGGCATTCAGAGAGTGGGGTGGCTGAGTTCAGTCTTTTGATTATGGAGCAATTCTAAGTAACACATTGTAGATGTGCCCGGGGGGTGACTGAGAATGTGGGAAAGCTTGTTAGGGAAGATGCAAAGGAGAAGAAGCATAGAACAGTGATAATGATGAAAGTATAGAAAGATTAAATCATGGAGATGAGAGAGGATACCAGAAATGTGAGCCTGGTGAAGCCCAACCAGCCCCAGTTACCCTCTGAAGAGATAACTGTGGCATGGAGGCACCTGGGTTCCTCTAGAGTCTGTCAAGCCTGGGATAGGTTGCATTTGGATGTGACAACTCAGTTTCTATGGGCCTCCACTGTTTGGTTCTTGGGTCAGACTTGTCGGTGTGTGAACTTGCACTAAGGCTGCTAGGTGGAGGTCCTTGTTACATATAAGGGATCTGTACTATCGGAGTTGTACCCAGTGAAATCTCAAGGAATACAAGCTGACTGTTAGCCCTGAATCCCTGCAAGTGTAGCATCCAACCTATAGAGTTTTCTGCAAGCTCAGACCGGGGGAGGGAAGCAGGCTACATCTAACTCATTTCTGAGTACCCTAAGGAGTGAATGGAAACAAGGAGTTGATGGTGGAGAGTGGGAGCCATTTGGGTCATCATGTGTTGAGCTGAAGGATTAAGCAGAGAGTGAGTAAGTACTAGAAACAAAGTCAGATCTGGGTGAGGGGTCAAAGTCACTTCCAAAATCACTAAGCCAAGGAGGTCAAACCGGAGGATGAGCAAGTCACGTGCATTCCCGATATAAAAGACACTGGGTGAGATAAGGAGTGGATGAAAAATGAGTCTAGTTATTAAGGTGAAAGAAAAAGGAATCTGGTTATATGGTATATAGTAGATGGTTGGTGTGGAAGGGCTCCCCCCCTTTTAAAAAAGTAATACAATTAAAAAATAAACCAAACCATTGCATCATTGGAGAATTAACTCTTGGCAGATTCTAACTAGCAAGGTGATCTTTAATAATCTTTTAACGTCTATGGCACTCTGTCTTCTCATCTGTAAAAATTAAGTAGTTCAGTCAGATGATCTCTGAAGTTTCTGGTAGCTCTGGGAATCTCTGGGAATCATTTATTCTTCTCCCATTCGCATCCCTGCTGTCCTCTCCTATTCTCCAGCATCGTCTTTTGGGTCCCAAATTATACAGAAGGGATCCACTGCTTTCATGCAAGGCTAGGCCTGCGTATTTGTTTCTTTCTAATGCTTAGGACTGAAGTAGCTGCAGACATTTGGACATAGCTCACATCCTGCTGGACTTTGGTGAATGACCTAACTTCTCTAAAATGGAACATGACTGAGTTGTTTATATTTTGGTTTGACTTTGTTACCAGGCAATCAATATAAACTCCACTGACATATGGGATCGGATGAGTTTTGTGCCTCATCACATTGGCAGAGGAAAGAGTGTATGGCTTCTTCAGGAAGTGGAAGAGGCTGAAAGGAGGACAAACAGTGAAGATGGAGAAACGAGATAGTGGTGGGAAGAACCAGCAAAGAGAGAAGGCGAAGGTAGTGCTGAGGAGGAATAGAGAGGCTTCTCTTCTCCCTAGCAACAGAGGGAAGAATCCAGCCGACAATACCAGGACATCTGGCTCAATGAGTAACGGACTGGTCGCCAATTCCTTCAAAATGGTGAGCTCGTTTTTATCTGTTGTGGATAGTGAGTACCCAGCAGATGTATTATGTGAGCATTTCTTGGTGGAAGCAGCCTAGAAAGTGAGGTTTTCCAGACTAGCCTTTGAGAGAGGGGAATGTGCGTGAGGACTCTGTACTTTTCTTTGAGAAGCTAAGATGAGAGGATTTGGGTGAGGCATTGAAATTTGTGTTCTTTGTTTTTAGTGAACTTAAAACATTATTTAAGGCATGATGTCTCTTAATCATCTTATACGAGCTATTTATCTATATGGCACACATACATTCACCCTGCTTCCGTTCAGTACCTTGTGGTAACTCATTACATGTAAGATTATGGATTTGCTCCCTTCTCTTCCCTTAACCCCATTCCCTTCCTTCTACCAGGCTGAATCTGCATGTGAGGGTAGTCAGGGGGAGTCTAGCTTCACCCTAATTTGCCACCTCTCAATCATACCTTGCTTAAAAGAAGAAACTTTAGATCTCAACTTTATACAGGTAGTAACAAATAGAGTTCACTGCTATCTTTATACACGTGGAAGCAGATACAATCTCAGAGGTCCCTTCTGACTCTAGAATTCTTGAATTCTGTAACTCTTTGGGGATTTTTTTTTTTAAATTTAGGCTTCATGCTGGGCATGGGCCCATTGTAGGCCTTGATCTCATGACCTTGATATTGAGACCCAAGCTGAGATCAAGAGTCAGACATTGGGCGCCTGGGTGGCTCAGTGGGTTAAAGCCTCTGCCTTCAGCTCAGGTCATGATCTCAGGGTCCTGGGATCGAGGCCCGCATCAGGCTCTCTGCTCAGCTGGGAGCCTGCTTCCTCCTCTCTCTCTGCCTGCCTCCTAGCCTACTTGTGATCTCTCTCTCTCTCTATGTCAAATAAATAAATAAAATCTTAAAAAAAAAAAAGAGTCGGAGACTTAACTGACTGAGCCACCCAGGTTCCCATCTTTGGGGATTTTTAATGGGAAGTTACTGTGGAGGTGAAATGACTGATAAGTGACCATAATCTGCAGAGAAATCCGAGAAATGATGCCATGTTAGCATAACTGCTTTTGAAGATGCGATGACGCAGTAAAGAGAATACAGTTTTGGAGTGTAGCTTGGGTTGGATCTTTCAGCATTGGTATCTCCTCTCCAATGTTATTATTTTCTATCTATTTGGCACCATATCCAATAAATTGTTAACTGTTCATTAATGCTTTCTATCATTAAAAATAGCCAGAACCCTCCACCCCCGCTTTTTTTTTCATATGGAAATGCTTAAAGAAATGGAAGGACTTAGGGACAATTATATCAGAAACGATTCTCAGTCAAGTTTAGCTACTTGACAGCTTATCAGAGAAGGCTTCAGANTCATATGGAAATGCTTAAAGAAATGGAAGGACTTAGGGACAATCATATCAGAAACGATTCTCAGTCAAGTTTAGCTACTTGACAGCTTATCAGAGAAGGCTTCAGAAAGCTTAAGTTAACTTCCATGTGTACCCATCAGAGAGTGGGAAGAATTCCTTAACTCCAGGTAAATTGACTGCAGGTTTACAAGTATATGATGATCTAAATTTCATGTGACATAAACTAATTTTCCATTTAAGAATTGACACCAGTTACTTCATGATTGGTACACCAGGTCCGAAGTGAAGAGATCTAGAATTTGAGTCAGTCAGAAAGACAAAGACTACTGAGGTATCTAGAACTATCACGAAGAAAGGTTTAAGAAAATTCCTTATTATCTTTAGTTCAACTGTTTAGAAACCATTAGTGTTCTCAAACTTAAAAAAATCCCTTCTGCTATTTTACTCCCTTCTCCACTCCTTTTCTTCCCTTTCTTATGCCTATATTTAAAATTGTTCAGGACAACTTATGCATTAGTCCGTTTGCCATCTTTCGGGACACAAAGGAATCATGTCCTCATGTATGGAAGCAGGTCCTAGTGCCGTGGGAAAGGAATTCGGTTTGGATCTCAGACCCCGAAGAAGTCCCAGATTTGCCTCTATTGGATGTGTGACCTTACATGCATCATTTAATGTTTCTGAGCTTTGTTTTGCCGCCTTTAAATCAAGACAGTGATACTTACTCCACAAAATTCTTATGAAGGTTGTGTAAGGTGTCTGTGAAAAACACCTTACCTTGCAGATTGTTACCGAGTTCCTAATTATTTAGGCTTAGAAAGTGAAACAGATATGTGGTCAGTTATGTAGGGTCCTTTAAGGCAGAACTCACATATATATTTTCCTGAAATGTCTTGAACTACAATACGTGGCAAAGTTCTGTTATGTGTAAATGCTGCCTCAGAGTGTAATCACTTATTAACATCTGGTTACTTTCTTTGTTACTATTTTCTGGTTAATTTGGGGAGAGAAAAGTTAACTGTTCTCCCAGCAGCATTTTTCTTTTATTTTGATGTTTTTTGTCAGATACCTTTCCTTCTAAGTGCTAACATTTATGTTAATGTGGCATTGATTGAGATATTGTAGTAAAATTGTATCTGCACAAGGGATAAATAAATGAATCTTCAAGCGGAAATCTGTGTAGGTTCTAGAAAAGAAAACTTAAAGATTTTCAGCTGGTTATGTTATTATTAGAAACAATAGGATTCCTAATAGCAGAAGAGGCTTTACATAAGGGTCTATAGGATAGGATTTAACCACCATGTGATATGTAGGATTTAACTACTGAAAAACATAATAAGGCAATATTTCCCAAGATTATAAATTATCTGTAAATGGTATTAGGAACAACTAAATTTATTGCTCCTTGTCATCACTTAGGATCTCCAATGTCAGGGAAAAGATCAAGGTCAAAAACACAGATGGTGGGTGCCTGGGTGGCTCAGTGGGTTAAAGCCTCTGCCTTCAGCTCAGGTCATGATCTCAGGGTCCTGGGATCGAGGCCCGAATCAGGCTCCCTGCTCAGCGGGGAGCCTGCTTCCTCCTCTCTCTCTGCCTGCCTCTCTGCCTACTTGTGATCTGATCTCTCTCTCTCTGTCAAATAAATAAATAAAATTAAAAACAAAACAAAACAAAACAAAAATACAGTTGGTGCTCATACTAGTCAGGCATAAGCTCCAGCACCACCTAATAGGTATCAAGAAGGCTTTGCCCAAGTTGGAACAGGTCAAACTATTTTCCTTAAAGTCCAACATCTTAAGCATGATTTTTGCTAAGTTCATTGTTGGGTTTATTCTATTGTGAGTTTATTCTATCGTGGGTTTATTCTNGCTATTTTCCTTAAAGTCCAACATCTTAAGGATGATTTTGCTAAGTTCATTGTTGGGTTTATTCTATTGTGAGTTTATTCTATCGTGGGTTTATTCTATTGTGAGTTTATTGGGTTGGCTTTAAGTAGCTACTAATAATCTTTGATCTTGACCTTAGCTTCTTTCACCATTTGAAGATTAACTCTAAGAACGGACAACGTTCTGTTCATGGGTCATAAAACAGCATTGACTATTTCCACCATCATGTTAGACATTTAGGCTTTGAGGGAAGAAGTGTATTTGTCCTATTCTGGCAAAGTTTTCTTTATATCTATTAGTGTTGCCAGACAAGAATCCATTGCCTGATGTGCAGCTAGGCAAGCACTGAGACGGGTTTTACAGCTGGTTTTATTGCAGAGTGCCAAGCAAGGAGGGGGGGGGAAATGATCAAATCTGCCTCATTGATGGACTGGGGTTGGGCATATTGAAGACTGAGGTCAAGATGTCACAGGGTACTTAGGTTGAATGCAATATGCGAATTGGCTATATGGAAAAAAGGAGGTGTCCTCCCTTCTGAGCACTCACATTGAGAAATTGTCTCTTTTTGTGGGACCACACGGTCGTGACATGGCATTGTAAACATGGAGAATGGAGAGGGAAGACTGAGTGTGCGTCATCACAGCTGTTGCTTTTGCTCATCTTTGGTCCCTTCTGTGCAACCAAAAAGGTGTATTCCAGGTGTGTTCTGGTCTCAGCTAGTCTTACCAGTGGTTGGTCAACTTAAACAAAACAAGTTCATACATCAGTCGAGTTAACCAGAGGGTCCTTGGAGTAGAATGGTCAAGCATTTGTTAAGTCCATGTGCCAGTTTCATTAGTTCATGCCAGAGCTTCATTGCTGACAAATATGAGACCATCTGGATTCCTGATGTTGGCCTCAAAGATCAACCTTCAGTGGTAGCAAATGCTACCTGGAAGTGTGTGCATGTATGTGTGCACATGTGTGTATGTGTGAAGGGAAATGGTATGATCCAGAGATGCGTTCCATTTTTTTCTCAGAAAGTCCTCAGGAAAGATCTGCCCCAGTTGCCCACACTGATAACCCACATGTTAACATGTCCTTTATTGGTTCTTCTCCTTTCCTTGTCTTATTTTCCTCACTTTCTCTGGGATGGCTTCCCAAATAAACTGCCTTCACACAAGTACTTCTGTTTTTGTGTCATCCAAACTAAGACAGAACCATTAAAAAAAATAAATCCTTGGGAGCTGAAAAGGCAACACAAAAATGTGTTCATCCTACTTGGAAAAAAATTCACATTTTTGTAAGATGAGATATTGTAAATAAGCCAAAACCAAATAAATAAACCTTAGTTGTCAAATCACACACACATGCGCACACCCATACACGCGCATCCCACACTCAGATTGGTCTAAACAAGTGGACAATAGCTTGAGTGGACAATAACTTCATCAAGGAAATTGCTGAAACATAAAGTCAGAAAATAGAAATTATGAAGAAGACGTAGATGATAAATTAAGTTGTAAACCACAGTCAAGAATAAAACTGAAGAAAAGAAATAAGATGCATTGGAATCTGGGTAGATTAAGGCAACCAGCATGAACTCAGTTAGACTTTGATATGTGTGACAACATGTATGTAATGTATGTAAACTTTATTGAAATTCATATTCAAGGCGTTCTTGTCAACAAATTGGATAAAAGAATGGTTGTCTATGAAGTGGATGACCATGGAGGAGTAGTATTGCACTAGAATCTCTTTGGGTTTTTTAATCCTAGTTTCCCTGAACCCTCTGACATTTGGCAAATCAATTAATTTCTCTGGGTGTATGTTTTCCTGCCTTAGCCCATTGGGTTAATAAGAATTCAGATTTTATAATGACTGCAAAAAGACTTTGAAAAATATACAATTGTGTGCAAATATAAGAGTTTATTATTTTTTTCTTAAGATTTTTATTTATTTATTTGACAGAGAGGTTATAAGTAGGCAGAGAGGCAGGCAGAGAGAGAGGAGGAAGCAGGCTCCCCACCGAGTAGGGAACCCGATGCGGGCCTCGATCCCAGGAGCCTGAGATCATGACCTGAGCCGAAGGCAGAGGCNCACCGAGTAGGGAACCCGATGCGGGCCTCAATCCCAGGACCCTGAGATCATGACCTGAGCCGAAGGCAGAGGCTTTAACCCACTGAGCCACCCAGGAGCCCAAGAGTTTATTATTTTTTAAAAAAGAGGGCACCTGGGTGGCTCAGTGGGTTAAAGCCACTGCCTTCGGCTCAGGTCATGATCCCAGGGTCCTGGGATCGAGGCCCACATCGGGCTCTTTGCTCAGCAGGGAGCCTGCTTCCTCCTCTCTCTGCCTGCCTCTCTGCCTACTTGTAATCTCTCTCTCTTTGTGTCAAATGAATAAATAAAATCTTAAAAAAATAAAAAAATAAAAAAGAGGTAGGATATGGGAACAAATGCTTGCTACTCTTAAATTCATTTGGACCCCAAGGAAGTACAGTATACTTCAAGAGAGTAGAACTTTGCCAAATGTAAAGTTCTCTCGGTGAAATTTCCCTTTTGAAGTGTACACATGTCTTACTTTATTTATTCACTTACAATTTTTGTATAGTTAAATATCTGATTTGAAGAACCTAAGGTTGATTTTGTTCTCTTATCCTAAGTCCCAAACTCAAGCATTGTTCCCACCTCAAGATGGCTTAACAAACTAATAGCTTGTACCCCTGGAAATTTGAAAATTTTCTGAGTTATCCTGAGTGCTCTGAGGAAGGAGCTGCTATCTCTTGGATACTCAAGTACTCTAAGATATCTTTGACTGTGGATTCCTGTAGTATGCTCAGAACTATGAAAGGTAAAATGAACCATGCAATAGAATTGTTAAAGCGTTCCTTCCCTCAAGGAGCTTATAATCTAGCTGGAGAAGTAGGGAGCACATGTACACCCAGGAAATTAACACAAATAAATACAAGTCAGTATTAGTTCAGATACCTATTGAGAACCTTCTATAGGCATACTCTAGATGTTTCGGAGGGAAGTCCAGCTTGTCTTTGAATACTATGTTATAACAATTCAGTCCATTCTGGGGGTCAGAACTGTTAATACTATTGATCATTGTCCTTTGAAATTATCTTACCAAGTCATCTAGTACAGTGGGAAGGTGAATGTCACCAGTAATTCCCCTTCATCATTCTTCTTTTTCCTCCACAACCCATCAGGGAAAAACCCCTTCTATCTCTAGAACTTGCATGAAAAACCAGTGAAATAATCCAGTGATACTGCTAAGAATAGTGACCCAACACCTGCCCAACGGGTGCATTTCTAAACCACATATGTGCGGGTTGTCACAACACAAAGGTCAGTGTGTAGTTTCCTACACTGTGGCCACTCTGGGGAGAGAAAGCAGGACTGTGTTCTTATGAGAAAAAGGTGTTCACTGAAAAAGACTTGGCAGAGATGGTGGGCTGAGAAAACACAGGAGCACCTGAAGGTCATCTTATTCATCTGGAAATTCTCCATTAGCCACTGCTCTTCTTTAGCCATGGCTTGTGTTCAGAGTGAGCTGATTCTATCCCACCGAGCAAGCCCCAGGCCAGAGGAAGGACAGTGTGGCTTGGTGGGGGTAGGTGAGGAGATGGCCATCAATATATGTGGGCTGGATGCCTGTCTCCTCATGTCTCTTACATTAACAGATTCAAAAATTGCTGCTAAGAGACTTTTAAAGACTGAGGGAGAAAGAAAGAAGGCGTATCTTCATGGAATGACACAAGATTCCTGGAGGAGAAGGTGGGAGATAAGGACACAGTGTCTGCTATAGGGTATGCTGACGGTCAGTCCTCGAGCAGCAAGTCCTGGAAATGTCTGAGGGCATTCTCATGTCAGAATATTATATTCCTTAGTCAGCTTAGGAGAAAGGCTAAGTTTAAAGAAATAACCTGGTAATTTTTCCATACCGATTTATGCTCAAAAGACATCTTGGATTGTCTTCTATTGGGTAATTTCTCCTACACTGAGGCAGAAATGAGGTCATGTTAAAAGGTCAGATTCTAGAGCCAGATAGTGTGATTTGAAAATCCATTTCCAGGCACCTGGGTGGCTCAGTGGGTTAAACCTCTGCCTTCAGCTCAGGTCATGATCTCAGGGTCCTGGGATCGAGGCCCGCATCGGGCTCCCTGCTCAGTGGGGAGCCCGCTTCTCCTCTCTCTCTGCCTGCCTCTCTACCTACTTGTGATCTATCTCTCTCTCTCTCTCTCTCTCTCTCTCTCTGTGTCAAATAAATAAATAAATAAATAAATAAATAATCTTTAAAAATCCATTTCCAACACTTTCTAATAGTGTGGCCTTGGACAATTTGCTTAACTTCTGTTGTCTTACCTATATAATGGAGAAAATAAAAGCATCCATGCCACAGAGTATTGTAAGGCTTAAATAAATTCATAGATAAGAAATGCTTGGCACATAGTCAGCACTCAGCAGTTGTTTCTCATGGAAGTTATGTGCAAACCCACCTCAGCGCAGGCTGCATAGCCGAGAGTTGGAACACATGGGCTTTGCAGTTAGATTGGATCTGGAGTCAATAGAGTTGTGAAAACAGCATTTACCTCATAGTATGTTCTGAGGAATGAATGAGATGATTTACATGAAGTTCTTGATGTAAGATCTGGCACGCAGTGAATGCTACTTGTTTAATACACACACAGACATCACACGTACATAAACACTATATTTTGCATCTTACATGATTGACTCTTTGTTCCTTAAAAAGAAAATCTGAAAAACCTTCGTTTTCCTAGGGAAGTATAGAATAATGATTCTGACCTGATTACTTATGTAACTGGGAAAAATAGATCCTTTTCAACTCTCCCTCACATTTTCCCATGCAGAAGGAGTAGAAGAACAGGGAAATCTGTTGCAAAACAGGAAGGGAGGAAGAAGAGGACTGAAGGTGACTTAGCACATGACCCTTCTTCTCACAGATGTCGGCCAGCCAGGACTGGCTTTATAATTTATGGGGCTCAGTGCAAAGTGAAAGTGCAAGGCCCCTAGTTCAGAAGCTGTTAGTTCTTAGGCAATCCTCATAATTGTAGGAGGAAAGGTCATCTACTACAAACAACCCACCCTCAAACAGTACTAGTCATTGAAGAATATGTGTGTGTGTATGTGTGTGTCTTAAAATGATGCAAAGTATTCACTTTCTTGGTCTAAGTATCAGTTAATTTCTTATGCTTAAGAAATTTAAGCTTTTAAGCTCTCGGGAGGACTTACTACTCCTCAAAGAGGTGAAAGCTTGACTTTTGTTTTCCTTTGTTAGATATCACTCATACTAGCTTGGGGGCATTAAGAGGATGAGACACGTGCAGGGAATAAAGATGCCTCCATCTTCAGAAGCCAACAGTGCATATTTTAAAGAGACACTTGTTACTTTTATCTGTTATATACTCTGCAGGGAAATTTAGTGATGGACACTATCACTATCAGACTATCAGACACTATCACATGGCTCAAGCCACCTAGCTTTTCTTGTTCTGTAGCCAGATTTGGGAGATTGGGCCCTGGGGATGCAACAGCAGAGATACTGGAGGGGATGTAGGGATAAATGAGGGAGAGAAGGGGGGTTTGAGGAAAGCTGCTTGAGTCAGAGGAAGGAGAAAGGTGGTTAGGTTAAGAAGTTGGGGAGATCACAGACCTGTACCCCTTGGGCAAATAATAAAAATAAAATTAAAAAAAAAAAGTTGGGGAGAAGAGGAGAATGTAACAGGGGTGCTGGCGAGAGAAAAAGAGGCTACCAAGATGAAGGAAATCTAGTTCAAAAGGTTCTGAAGTTAACCTGTGGCTTAGGAAGTCCCTGGGAAAGAGGCGAATCCCTGGAGTTTGAGATCTTAGAGCAGGTCCTTTCCCTTCATGGGTGAATAGAAAGCCCCAAGGGGCCATGGAGAGAACACGGCTCATCGTAGATCCCCTGACACTATCACTCCTTAACTCTGTGGGTTGGTCACTTCTCCCAGCGATTCAGAGTCCCTATAGGCAAAGCAAGGGGATGTGGCAGAGGGCCTTACACATTTCAGTCTTGAACCAGACCATGAATACAGGCAAGTGAATGAATGAAAGGGAGAGGAAGTGCAGATAGAAGAAGGAAAGCACAGCCAGAGACATGAAGGGTGGAGAAGAGGAAGCTCAGAAGAATACAGGGAGATTGGGAGGGAGAGAGTGAAGTGTGGCCATTTTTGCCTGTTAAACTTTTCCTTAGGTTTTTCAATAATAGTCTTAATGAGATAGTTACACACCACAAAATTCTCCCTTTTAAACAGTGCAGCGCAGTGGTTTTTGGTATATTTACAGAGTTGTACAAAACTACGACTACCTGACTCCAGAACCTTTTCCTCACCCCCGGAAGAAATTACCCATTAGCACTTGCTACCCATTCTCCTCTTGCCCCCTGTCTCCCAAAACCAAACACTCGATATCTGTCCCTAAGAATTTGCCTATTCTAGACATTTCATATAAATGGAATCATACAATATGTGATGGTTTGTAACTGGTTTCATTCACTTAGCATTATGTTCTCAAGGTTCTTCCATGTTGTAGCACGAATCAATACTTCATTTCTTCTTAATTGCTAAATTATATTCCATTTTATGGATATATCCCATTTTGTTCTATCCATCAAGTAAGAAATATTTAGGTTGTTTCCACGTTGGGGCTATGATGAATAATGGTGCAAAGAACATTCTCATACAAGTTCTTCTGTGGACAATTTTTCATTTCTCTTGGGTGTGTAACTTAGGCGTGGAATTGCTGTGTCCTGTGGAACTCTATATTTAATATTTTGAGGAGCTGCCAAGCAATTTTCCAGAATGACTAAACCATTTTACAATCTTACCAGTAATGAATGAAAGTCCAGTTTCTCCACATCCTTGTCAACACTTAATATTTTCTACCTTTTTCTTTTAGCCATCCTAGTGGGAATGAAATGGTATCTCGTTATGGTTTTACTTTACATTTCCGTAATGACTAATGGTGAGAATAATCTCATATGCTTATTGACCATTTGTATATTTTCATTGGAGAAATGCCTGCTCATGATTTGGATTGAGTAGTCTTTGTATCATTCAGTTGTAGAGCTCCTTATATATTCTGGATATAAATTCCTTATCAAACAATGACTAGAAAATATTTTGACACAGTTGATGTCTTTCCACTTTCTTGATGTCTTTGAAGCATAAATGTTTTACATTTTGAGGAAGCTCACTTAATCTATGTTTCTCTTTTGCTTGCGCTTTAGAGTCATAACTAAGAATCCATTGCCCAATCCAGTGTCATTAAGGATTTACCTTTTTTTCCTTCTAAGTTTTATGGTTTAAACTATTACTTTTAGGTTTATGATCTACTTTGAATTAATTTTTAAGTAAAGATCCAGTTTAATTCTTTTGAATGTAGATATCCAGTTGTGCCAAAATCATTTGTTGAAAAAACTATTCTTTCCCCACACTTGTCAAGAATCAGTTGACCATAAATGTAAAATTTAGACCATACTGTCTAAATATAGACCCTCAAGTCTATTTTATTGATCCATATGTCTATCTGAATGCCAGTGCATTGTCTTGGTTACGGTACCTTTGTAGTAAACTTTGAAAATGTGAGTTGGGAGTCCTCCAACTTTGTTCTTTTATTGTTTTCTTTTTGATGGTGGTTTAGGGTATTTTACTTCAATTTTATTTCCACATGAATTTCTTGAGTCAATTTATAAATATCCGCAAGAAAAAAAAGCCGTGTTTTTGATAGGCATTGTGTTGAATGTGCAGATTTATTTGGGAACTATTGCATCTTAACAATATTGCTTTCTGATCTGTGAACATGGGCTGTTCACAGCCCAATAAATATTCTATTTATTTATGTTGCTTTTCATGTTTTTCAACAGTGTTTTATAGTTTCAGGCTATAAGTCTTACACTTCAAAAAAATTATATTCCTAATATTGTATTGGTTTTTGATGCTATTATAAATGGAATAATTTCTTTTCCAGATTGTTCATTGTTAGTGTAGAGAAGTGCAATTGATATTTGTATATTTATTTTTTATCCTGCAGATTTTCTGAAATTGTTAATCAGTTCTAATAGTTTTCTCAGGGGTTTCTTGGCAAGGTTATGTCATATGCAAGTAGAGATAGCTTTACTTCTTTCTTTCCAATCTGATTTCCTGTTATTTCTTTTTCTTTCCTGATTACCTTGATAGAACCTCTAGTGTACTGTAGGACGGAAGTGGTGAGAAGAGCTATCTGTATTTTATTCCTGATCTAAAGGGTAAAGCAGGGTGCCTGGGGGGCTCAGTTGGTTAAGCAGCTGCCTTTGGCTCAGGATCATGATCCCGGAGTCCCGGGATTGAGTCCACATCGGGCTCCCAGTGCCATGGGGAGTCTGCTTCTCCCTCTGACCTTCTCCCCTCTCATGCTCTCTCTCAGTCTCTTTTCTCTCTCTCTTTCTCAAATAAATAAATAAAATCTTTACAAAAAATAAAGGTGAAGCATTAATTAGGATGTTACCCGTGGGTTTTTCATAGGTAGCCTTTATAAGAGCAAGGAAGATCTGTTCTGATACTCATAGTACATTGAACATTTGGAGTATGAATGGGTGTTGGATCTTGTCAAATGCGTTTTCTGCATCAGATGAGATCATCTAGGTTTTGCATTATATTTTGTTAATATGACATATTACATTAATTAGTTTTATGTGCTAAACCAATCTCACATTCCTAGAGTAAATTCCACTTTGTTATGATATGTAATACTTCTTATTTGTTGCTGGATTTGGTTTGCTAGTATTATGCTGAGTATTTTTGATTCTATATTACTGATGGATATTAGTCTATGTTCTTTTCTGATAATGTCTTTTTCTGATTTTGATTTCAGGGTAACACAAGCCACATAGAATGAGTTGGAAAGTGTTCTCTCCTTCTCTATCTTTTGGAAGAGTTGGTGAATTGGTATCATTCCTTAAACCTTTTATAGATCTCATGAGTGAAGCCATCTGGGCTTGGGCTTTTTTGGAAGGAAGTTTTTAAATGACTAATTTAATACCTTTATTTGTTATAATCATTCAGAATTTCAATTTCTTCTTGAGTCAGTTTCTATACTTTGTATCATTCTAAGAATTTGTCTACTTCATTTATCTAATGTGTGAACACAGTTGTTCCCAGTATTCCCTCATTATCCTTTTATTTCTCTAAAATTGTACTGATATTTCCTCTTTAATTCCTGATTTTAGTAATTTGAGTCTTTTTTGTTGTTGTTGTTGTTAAAAAAAGATTTATTTATTTGAGAGAGAGAGAGACAGTGAGAGAGTGAACAAGATGGGGGAGGATGAGAGGGAGAAACAGACTCCCCTGAGTGGGAAGCCCAATGTGGGGCTCGATTCTTGGACTCTGGGATCATGACCTGAGCTGAAGGCAGATGCTTAACCAACTGAGCCACCCAGGTGTCCCTGTAATTTGAGTCTTATCTCCTATCTCTTTGTTAGTCTGACTAAATGTTTGTCAATTTTGCTGATCTTTTCAAAGAGATGGTTTTTGGTTTCATTGAGTTTTCCTGAGTTTTTCTATTTTTTATTTCATTTCCTTTCTAATCTTTACCGCTTTCTTCTTTCTGTTTCTTTTGGATTTAATTTACTTTTCCTTTCCTAGTTTCTTAAAGCGAAAGGTTAGATTATTGATACATTCTTCTTCTTTACTGTAGGCATTTACAGCTATAATTTTCTCCCAAGCACTGCTTCACCTCAACTGGATCCCGTAAGTACTGGTATGCTGTATTTTATTTTTATTCCACTTCAAAGTATTCTCTAACCTTTGTAATTTCTTTTTTGACCTATTAGTTATTCAGGAAAGCATTAATTTCTACATATTGTCATTTTCTCGAATTTTCTTTTCTTATTAATTTCTAATTCCACTATAGTCTGAAAACATACTTCGTATGATTTCAACCTGTTACATTTATTGAGACTTGTTTTACCACCCACTTGATTGTATACCCTGTGGACTGTTCTATCTGAACTTGAGAAAAATGTCTTCTGTTGATGGTGGTGTCCAGGGGGACACATGTTTGATAGGAATTCTTGGTTTTCATTTTATTCATCTTCTAATTTCTTGTTTTGTTCTTCTGTCTTGTTGCTATATCCATTACTGAAAGGCGGTATTGAAACCTTCAATTATTATTGTTGAATTTTCTATTTCTCTCTTCAGTTCTGTGTTTTGTGCATTGTACTTTACACATTGTAAATTGCCATTGGATGCACCAATGTTTGTAATTGTTATATCTTCTTGATGGATTGACCTTTATTATGAAAAGTCCTTTTTTATCTCGAGTTACATTTTTTTACAGAGCATATTTTGTCTGATGGCGGTATAACACCTCAGCTCTTTAGGTTACTCTTGGCTTAGTATGACTTATTCTATTCCTCTAGCTTTAACCTATTCATGTATTTTAATCTAAAATGTATCTCTTGTCCATCACACATAATTGGGTCATGTGTTTCATTTATTTCTTTGTTTTTAACCAATTCTTCCAATATCTACCTTTCAATTGAAATGTTCAATCCATTTATATTTAATGTAACTGCTAATCAGAGAGCATTTACATCTTCCCTTTCGCTATTTTTTATTATTTTCTAGTGTACCATTTTCATTCCCTTATTCTTTCTTCAATTATATATTTTCAAGCTGTTTTCATAGAGATTTCCCTGGAGCTTATAAATAATTTCTTAACTTAAAACAATTTTGTGAAAATTTGCTCCATTATTGCTCCATTCTTTCCACCCTCCTTTGTGCTTTATTGTCATACAGATTACATCATTGTATATAAGCCCATCAACATAGTTTTATAATTATTACTTTATGTAGTTGTCTTTTTTAATTTTTAATTTTTTGCAGTTGTCTTTTAAAGCACATAGGAGAAAAAAGAAAATTATAAACAAAAATGCATTTATACTGTCATTTATATTTACCTATGCACTTAATGTTATTTATGCTCTTTATTCTTTTAGTGGATCCAAGTTACTATCTAATGTACTTTAACTTAGCCTGAAAGTCTCCTTTTACTACTTCTTGTAGGGTAGGTCTGATAGTAAGCTGTTTTTGCTATCTGAAATTACATTATTTTCTTGATTTTTGAGGGGAAATTTGGGAGATATGAAATTCTTTTTTTTAAGTTTCTGAGGTAGAATTTAGTGATTCATCAGTTGCATATAGTACTCAGTGCTCATTACACCAAGTGCCCTCCATAATGCCCATCACCCAGTTACTGCATTCCCTCATGCACCTCCCTGCAGCAATGCTCAGTTTATTTCCTGTAGTTAAGAGTCTCTTATGGTGGGTGCCTGGGTGGCTCAGTTGGTTAAGCGTCTGCCTTTGGCTCAGGTCATGAACTCAGGGTCCTGGGATCAAGTCCTGCATTGAGCTCCCTGTTCCATCAGGGGGCCTGCTTCTCTCTCTGCCTTCTCTCTTATGAATAAATAAATGAAAAAAATTTAAAAAAAACAGCCTTTTATGGTTTATCTCCCTCTCTGTTTTCATCTTATTTTATTTTCCCTTCCCTTTCCCTATGTTCATCTGTTTTATTTCTTAAATTCCACATGAGTGAAATCATATGGTATTTGTCTTTCTCTGACTGACTTTTTTTGCTTAGCATAATCCCTCCAGTTCCATCCATGTCCTTGCAAATGGCAAGATTTCATTCTTTTTTTTTAGAGATTTTATTTAGTTATTTGAGAGAGAAAGAATTAGAGAGAGAGGTCATGAGAGGGGAGAGGGTCAGAGATAGAAGTAGACTCCCTGCTGAGCAAGGAGCCCAATGTAGGACTCAATCCTGGGATTCCAGGATCATGACCTGAGCTGAAGGCTGTTGCTTAAGCAACTGAACCACCCAGGTGCCCCAAGATTTCATTCTTTTTGATGGCTGAGTAATATTCCATTGTATACATATACCACTTCATCTTTATCCATTTAACTGTTGATGGACATCAGGGCTCTTTCTATATTTTGGCTATTTGGACATTGGTGCTATAAACATTGGGATGCAGGTGTCCCTTTGAATCACAACGTTTATATCCTTTGGATAAATACCTAGTAGGGCAATTGCTGTGTTGTAGAGTGGATCTATTTTTAACTTTTTGAAGACCCTCTATGCTGTTTTCCAGAGTGGCTGCAGCAATTTGCATTCCCACCAATAATGTAAGAGGGCTCCCCTTTCTCTGCATCCTTGCTGACATCTTCTGTTTCCTGAGTTGTTCGTTTTAGCCATTCTGACTGGTGTGAGGTGGTATCTCATTGTTGTTTTGACTTGTATTTCCCTGATACCAGGTGATGTGGAGCATTTTTTCATGTGTCTGTTGGCCATTTGATGTCTTTTTTTTTTTGGTAGAAATATCTGTCCATGTCTTCTGCCCATTTCTTGACTGGGTTTTTTGGGGGTTTTTTGGGTGTTGAGTTTGATGTTTTTCATAGATTTTGGATACTAGCCCTTTTCCTGATAAGACATTTGCAAATATCCTCTCCTATTCCATAGGTTGACTTTTAGTTTTATTGACTATTTCCTTTTCTGTGCAAAAATTTTTTATCTTGATAAAGTCCTAATAGTTCCTTTACTCTTTGTTTCTCTTGCTTTTGGAGATGTGTCTAAGGAGTTGCTGCAACTGAGGTCAATAGGTTGTGGCCTGTGTTCTCTAGAATTTTGATGGATTCCTTTCTCACATTTAGGTCTTTCATCCATTTAGAGTTTATTTTTGTGTATGGTGTGAAGAAATGGTCCAGTTTCATTCTTCTGCATGTGGCTGTCTAATTTTCCCAACACCATTTGTTGAAGACACTGTCTTTTTTTCCATTGGACATTCTTTCCTGCTTGTCAAAGATTAATTGACCATAGAACTGAGGTTCCATTTCTGACTATTCTATTCCTTTGATCTATGTGTCTATTTTTGTGCCAGTACCATATTGTCTTGATGATGACAGCTTTGTAAGATGGCTTGAAGTCTGGAATTGTGATGCCTCCATCTTTGGTTTTCTTTTTCAACATTACTTTAGCTATTTGAGGTCTTTTCTGGTTCCATGCAAATTTTAGAATTGTTTTTTCCAGCTCTATGAAAAATGATGTGTTTTGATAGGGATTGCATTGAATGTGTAGATTGATTTGGGTAGCCTAGACATTTTCACAGTATTTGTTCTTTCAATCCATGAGCATGGAATATTTTTCTATTTCTTTATGTCTTCTCAGTTTCTTTCATGAATATTCTATAGTTTTTAGAGTACAGATACTTTACCTCTTTGGTTATGTTTATTCCTAGGTATCTTATGTTGTTGGTCCAATTAGAAATGTGATCAATTCCTTGATTTCTTTTTCTTCTGACTCACTGTTAGTGTTATAGAAATGCAACTGACTTCTGTACCTTGATTTTATATCCTGTGAGTTTGCTGAATTCCTCTATCAGTTCTAGCAATTTTGGAGTGGAGTCTTGGATTTCCTTCATAAAATATCATGTTGGCTGTGAAAAGTGAGAGTTTGACTTCTTCTTTGCCAATCTGGATGTCTTTTATCTGTTGTCTAATTGCTAAGGCTAGGACTTCCGGTACTGTGTTGAACAATGGTGGTGAGTGGACATCACTATCATATTCTGGACTTTAGGGGAAAAGCTCTATTTTCCCCCACTGAGCATGATATTTGCTGTGGGTTTTTTATATATGGCATTTATGATATGGAGGTATGTTCCTTCTATCCCTGTACTGTGGAGAGTTTTTATCAAGAAAGGATGCTGTATTTTATCAATTTTTTTTTTTGGAGATGGAATTCTTGCTTGAGAGTCTTTTCCCCAGGACTTTGAATATGTTGTCCTACCACTTTCTGACTTCCATACTTTCTGATGAACAGTTAGCTATTAATCTCATCGCATTTCCCTTTTATGGGATGAATCATTCTTTTTTCCTTGTGTCTTTAAGATTCTCTGTCTTTTACAATATGACTATCATGTGCATAGGTGTGCTTCTCTCAGTTTTTCCTAGTTAGATTTTATTAAAGTTTTTTGATGTGTTGTATTGATTATAACAATCATAACAATATATTATATATATACATACATTATATTATATTGCTTTTCATTGAATTCAGGAAAATTTCAGCCATTATTTCTTCAAGTATTCTTTACATCTTTTTCTTTCTATCCTCTTAACGGCTCCCATTATGTGTATGTTTATATGCTTTGTGATGGCCCACACAACTCTTAGAATATGCCCATTTTTCTTTACACTTTTTTTCTGTTTGTTCTTCAGATTGGAAATCTTATCTTGATTTATTTATTTTATTTACCTATCTCCTGTTTGTAGACTCTTTCTGCTATTTGTTCAGATTTTTTAAGCCCCTCTACTAAGTATTTTATTTGTTATTGTACTTTTTGATCCCTTGAATTCCTATTTGATTCTCTTTCCTTTCCCATAATTTCTGTATCTTTATTGATATTATTTTTTATTTGACAATAATTTATATTCTTCTTTAATTCTTCTTATATGATTTCCATTGTTTTAAATGAACTTATAAAGCTTAAAATCTTTGCTTACTAATTCCAACATCTGGGCTTTCTTAAGGGGATTTTCTAATGACTACTGTTTTTTTGTATATTTGGGACATCCTTTCTGGGTTTATTTTTTCTTTTGCATGTATTATCATTTGGGGGGGAATATTGGACGTTTACAGAGAAGAGATTTGGGGAGAAAATACTGTGCTTGGGAGCTGGAGAGTAGGTGGACTTGAGAAAAAAATAAGTCCAAGTTGAGAAATGTAAAATGATGTAAGGAAAAGAATTAAAGCTGCTAATAATTTTATCTTCCAAAAATAAATTGGGGTGTTTCCTTTTTTGTTTTTCCTATAAATATATCCATATAGTACATATTCTTATAGCTACCCACTCAAACAATACATACATGTATATGGACACACACAAGCATGTTATGTCTGTGTGAGCGTATTCTTAAGCAAATTGCTGTCATATGGTGGGTTTATGCTTTTTGTTTACATGATGATTATGGCTGCCCTTGACATTTATTTAAATAATGAGATTAAGTGATATATATATTTTTTAATTTAGCATGACCCCAGGACATAGGGATGCCTGGTAATGTTGCCTGTGTATAAAAATACTAAGGGAGCTTCGTGGTGTGACTTTTTACCAACTCTGTGGTCTCAGCTGGTCTCCTCCCTCTGCAGCTTCAACTGAAAGGGACCTAACTGTGACAGATTTGTTTTCTGTGACATTTGCTATTTGTTGCTGGCTCACCATTTCGATGGGGGAGGTGTTAAGTTAAAGTCTGTAGGGGCAGTAGACCATGCACTTTTTGTCACTATTACTCATCTCTCTCAGGGACAATGTCACCGCACGTCACTTCCCCCATTTTTTTAAATTGTATATTGGAGCTGGCCCAGTCCATGCTGTCACTCATGAGGCAAGTGGCAGACTTGACAGCCTCAGGGAAAGTGGGGGAGCAGGTGTCTCGTCTTCTCCCCCCTCTTTCCCCTTTCTTCTTAGTGTTTCTGTGTTGACATGAGCCCTTTAGTTGCTGGGTCCATTGAGGGGTCTAGCAGACATGTTTTGCCTTATAGCTCTGTGGTGGGAAACCTTGTTCATTTTAGATAATTTGAGAACATTGCTGGATTGTAGGGTTCCATAAGGTGAACTTGTTAACAGAAATGTTTATGTTAGTTTCAGTTTCTGCCCATTACTCTGTGAAACCAAGGCATAGGGTAAAATTTCTCAGTTTCATTTTCTTGTGTTCTAAGGCCTTTCTGGACAACCGCCCCAACATTTTAATGTTTGAGAGGACATTCTTTGCAAACACAGATTTGAGCTTAAGGGTAAGGTGTGTTTTCGCATTAGATTGACAGGAGTCTTGAAGACACCATCCATTTCCTCCCTGCGTGCAGTGGCCTGCCTGAGCACCCCAGACCCACTTTTCCCACAGGGTAGGAGGCTTCTGTGGTCAACTGTGTATGCAGAGCACTAGATTAAGCCCGTTTGCACGGTTTTCTGTACAAGTCAGCCAACACATATGCACTGTTGAGCCCTCCTGGATACAGCACATTGGCTGGACTCTGCAGACACAGGGCCTCTCACACTTGTAGGAACACCCGTTGTTCTCTTACTGCGTAGCATCTTTTGGGCCTGGGGTGGTGAGAAGCAAACTTCGGGAAAGGCTATCTGTCTCGAATAAGTTCTAATCTAATCTATTATTTTAAAACATAATAGGGTGATTCTACCATGTCTTGCATTCAATTTGATGGAGAGCTGTTGTCTAACAGAATTTGTGTCTAATTTATTTAGTGTTCAGGTTAGGCTTGCTTGACAAGGCAGCATGATCAGAAGCAGATGAAGGGAGTTACTAAGTCCCAGCCCTGCCTCTCCATACACGCCTGTTTGCTCCTCAGGACCTACATTCCCACTAGTATCTCTGGTATCTGAGAACAAATCTGAGAGGCAGAGCAGCATGGTGGCCAAGAGTGCCAGTGACAGAAATACTTGGGCAGAGTTCTGGCTACCTCCAATCTACTGACAGCTCTGTGTCTCTACGTAAATTACTTACCTGTCAGCCTCAGTTTGTCCAAATAAGGTTCTTGGCAAGGACTATAGGTGCTAAAACATTTTAAAATTTAGCACTATGCTTAGCATATAGGCAATGTTCTATAAGTAATAGTTACTATTATTGAAGAGGGTCACATTCATAAGAATATCCCAAATGTTGTTCAGCCCATTACTCCTCTCATCTGCTCATTTGGGACCTTAAGCTCTTGCAGATTCCCTTTGTTCTTTCCTCCTCTTCTTCAACATTACAATCACAGTTTTCTGAGCACTTATGTCTTGAGTGGTATGTAATGAGAGCACTGATTTACATTGTGTCATGTAATCCTTACCTTATTGTTGTAAGTCAGTTGTTTTCTTTCACTGAAGCCTGTTTTAGCCATGTTGTTTAAAATTGCTAACTACAGGGGCACCTGGGTGGCTCAGTCAGTTAGGTGTCTGCCTTCGGCTCAGGCCATGATCCTGGGGTCATGGGATAGAGCTCCCTGCTCAGTGGGGAGTCTGCTTCTCTCTCACCTTCTTCCCCTCCCCGCTGCTCATGCTCTCTCTCTCTCAAAGTATTGAGAGTATAATAAATAAAATTGCTAACTGCAACCCCCACCAAACTTAATCCCCTGTTCCCCCCCATAGGACTTATCTTTTAACATGATGTATATTTACCATGTTTCTTTATTATTTAAATTTTGTTTATATTTTCCTTTAGAACATAAGTTCTATAAGGTTAGGGAATTTTTATAAATCTCTTTTTGACTGATGCATTCTAAATGTACAACACTTGTACATAATAGATGCACAATCAGTATTTGTTCAACAAATGTGTGAACAGTATTGATTAGACAACAATAAAAAATGTGTGACCATAACAACTCTTATTTTATAGATAAAGGGAATGAATTCTGATAAGTCACATAAACTGAGTAAGTGATAGCCTATAGGGTTTGGAATCTGGGTTTGAATCAATCTGAAAGCCCAATCTCTTGACCATTTTTCTCTACTTTTGTCACTTAAGGACACTTGGGGTTTTTCAAGGGATGCTTCCTATATGCTCACATAAAAAAATCCTATTCTTCTTGGGTCACACAAGTAGTATCGTAGAGCCCTTAGATGGCAGGGCTAGGTGGTCTGTGTTGATACGGCCGTCTCTTGTTGTGGTGCTGTCTCTCAGGAGCACTCCGGAGAGGTGTCCTTTGTGGGCCCATGTTTCCCTAGCTAAGTCTTCGGTGTGACTCAGAACCATGAGTACCTGGGCTAAACCAGGTGTGGTCCAAGCAGCAGCCACCATGCTTTATCTTCATTCACATCTTTCCCTTCCTGTAACAGCTAAGATTTAGGATTCGCAATGGGTATATGAATCCCTGAACAATATATCATGTAGTTTTTGGAAGCTGGGTGGTAAGCACAAATCTATTTGTACATAGAAAATGCAGTGTTGCCACTACCGCTGCTTCCAGGAGATGATAATCTGAATACAATTTTGGATTATAGTTTGGCTTTAGTTTTCTGAGAGTTTCTAAAATCCCCATTCTTGTGGGTTTGTGTCCTTTGAAAGCTTCCCTACTATAGTTCTGGATTTAGGAAGGAGTAGAAAGAGAAGATGTTAAATCTGTCACCTTAACCTAGAACCTCCAAAAATAGAATTTCCTTCTTTTGTCTGGAGCTCATTTAATCCTCTTCAGGGGAAGCTCATCTGCTGAATTAGGGGGAAAATATTAACAGTGTTCATTCTTATTTAAATTAGTTCAAGCTGACAATTTAATCAGTTCCTTCAGGTAATGCTCTGTCTGGTAACGAGGAGTTCCGAGGGGCCTGAAGTCCAGGTAGTGTTCCTGTTTAACTGGCATTTTCCTACGAAGTTGGTGACTGTACAGTGCTGCCCTCTTCCCTCCTGCTTGCTCAGAAGCCGGCAGTGCTCCTTCGGTTGGTCTGCCTTATACTTGGCTCCCACTGGCTGCAGGCCCAGGCGTCCACCCCGTTCTCCTGGTGTCCACTGGCCCACAGACCCACCTCAGCCTCAGCAGTAAGGTCACTGGCCACTGTCACTGTGGGATCAGCGGCTAGTCTGCTTGATCTCGACTCATGGCTAGGCCCCTCGGGAACCAAGGATGGCTGTGGAAAGCTGAACTTGAGAGATTCTTTCCACTCTTCCTAGTTGAGATGGTCGTATGTCAATTAGCGCAGAAGGTAATTAACTCTCCACAGTCCTCTACGGGGAGCAGGCACATGAGCAGCTGCTCCTGCCCTCACCTTCCCCTCTATACCTGGAATGGGAGCTCGTGGGACCACGTGATTAAGAGTTTTGCTCTCCTGCCTCCCTGCCTTACAAGGAAGTGAGAGGGGTGGCCTTTTCTCGTACTTCCAGAATCACATATTCCGTGTGTGTTTGAGCAGTGTCCTTTGCACACTGCAAGTGATCTCTGTAAGTGTTGGGTCTTCATGTGACCGAATAAAGGCGTTTGGAAACATTCCCTTTCAACACCATAATAATAATATTTCTATTTTGTGTATTAAATATGAAGCTAAATATGTCCTCATTTTTCCTCTTTGCATTTCTTTTGTGAAATATCCTTGTATTCCTCCGGACAAATGGACTTCTTGGGCTAACCTACTCCAAAGAGGCAGAAGAGAAAAGTAGATATTTTTTAAAATATAATTTGCTGCACTTCTGATGAATATAATTACATTGGTGTAGGTTAAAATGACTCCGAAATCCTGGAGTTGGCTACCTGATGAGTGCCTGGAGACTAGGCTTCTGTTTATTGAAACAGGGTTTAGGGAGGAGGCTTACCACCTATACATTAGTTGTGTGAAATAGGACCATTTCTTAATACTTCATTTGTAAAATTGGGTTGCCAAGACAATGAAGAGGAAGGTTTATAAAGAACTTAAAAGCTACATAAATATTACCACCACTGTTACTAATACTACTCCTATTAATGTTGTGTTCAGAAGGAGTCCATTTCTTTGATCTGAAACATTTTTTTTTAATTTTATTTTTATTCTTTGCCCAAGGGGTATACAGGTCTGTGAATCATCAGGCTTACATCTTTCACAGCATTCACCAAAGCACAAACCCTCCCCAATGTCCAAAGCTTACTGTTCTAATTTTGCTGAGTTAGAGTGTTCCCTTTCCAAATAATCTAGAATTCAGCAGAAACATCTTTGGAATGGCAGATAAAAAGGGGCAGGGAGAGGCCAACACACTAAGAATTGTTAGAGATAACTAACAACAGTGTTAATGAACAAGTGAACAACAGTGCCTTGGACAGAGGTTGCCCAAACCTTGCCAACTTTGCTCCATTTTAATTGTGTGTCCCTGAGTTTGGTTAGGTGGGCTTAAGGAGTAAAAGAACTTCTATGAGAAATCTTTCTTAAACTCTCAGCTGATTTCATGGGGTGAATAAAATGTCTGACTTGATATCTTCAGCTTAAAGCATTTTGAAGGGATTGAACGTGCCAGAATCTTAAGAAAGGTTATATTGGGGTTATGGGATTTTGATTGATGTTTTTAATGCTTTCCCCCCCCCGAAGTCTCCCAAGTTTTCTTTATGACATCTGTTACTTTTCCCTATCAGAAAAAAAAAATGATAAAGATAAAAGCAAATTGATAATATAGAACTGAATTTTTATCTTAAGATTCACATTCTAATAACCACCTTAGATTTGATTCCTAACAGACATGTTTCCTCTTTTACTATTCCATTTGAGGTCAATGTACGTTTTTATTTTTTTTGTAAAGATTTTTATTAATTTGACAGAGAGAGACACAGCGAGAGAGGGAACACAAGCAGAGGGAGTGGGAGAGGGAGAAGCAGGCTTCCCACCCAGTGAGCAGGGAGCCTGATGTGGAGCTTGATCCCAGAACCCCGGGATCATGACCCGAACCAAAGGCAGATGCTTAACAACTGAGCCACCCAGGTGCCCCTCAATGTACATTTTTAAAATAGAATTTGAAATGGCTCAATTTACACAAACTAGCCTGCTAACTTTGTGGCAATATGGTGTTGCTAAAGATTAGCTTGGGAACAAGGATCGGAGTGGGTTTTTGCATTTCATCAACTTCTTGGACTTAAGACAGACTCCCATAGGGATGCTACCCTGAGGTTTGAATGAAGACTTAAAGATTCTGTATGTTTTTTGTTGTCTGCTTTTTATATATGGAAGCATTTATATATGAACAAGATATCAATATGCGAGTTAAAAAGACATTTTGAAAAATTCAACAAGTCTTCATCTGCACAATAAGGAGAAGGTCTCTGAGGTCTCTTCCAGATGCAGAATTCTTTCTTTGTGTTTCAACCCAGAATCTACTGGCGGAAGTTGAGAAAAATGCTATTTTCAAGGCTGGCCATATGGGGGTGCAGTGACTCCTCATAGAATCGATGCTCAGTAAGCCTGAAAGCAAAATGATTACACTCCAGAGCTGAGTTATTCCAGGAGACGCCTGACCAGTTTATTATGGTTCTGGTTCCTGGCAAGAGCAGAAACTTTATAATTTTCCATAATTTAGACAAAGATGTGTTTTGAACTGTGACAAAGGCAGTGCCAGTGCATGTGACTTTTATTTCTCTTCTAGTCTTGCGACTGAAAGAGGTATTTGAGGATTGAATTCTGTATTCGTAGATGGCTTTCTTTTTTTCTCTTTAAAGCCATGAATTTAATAGCAACACAAGTATGCCGTGTGCCTTCATCACTTTCCCCTGAGCCTTAGTTAGCTGTCTCTTGGTCCTCCATCCTCTCTACACGTGCCCTCATTCTTCTCCTTTCCTTCTCAGCTGAGTTACATCTCATGACTCTATTTCATCCCCTCTTAAACTCCTCACAGTTTGGAGGCCACACTTGTCTCTAGGTCACTGGTGGACTCCATACTGCCCAACCCAGGGTGCTTTCTCAGTCCTTGTCTCACGCACTATCTTAAAACTCTCTGCCCTTTACTCCTTGACTCCAAACTGTCCTGACAGTCCTCCTCCTTCTTTAACTATTCGTCTCTGGTCTTTATGGCCTGTTCCTTTTCTGCGTGTCCATTAACCACTGGTGAACCCCTCGAGTTCTAAAGTGTTCTTTCTCTCTTCACACACTTCGTGCGGGGGATCTCATACCTATCTGCCATCATTTTATCTTGCAATGGAATGATGATGAGGGCTAAATTTTTATTTTCATCTTTGACCTCATCTGTGATCTTTAGTCTTCATATGTCCTACAGGAATCACAGACTCAGCATATCCAAAACTGTCCTTCTTGTCACCCTCTGCTCACCACCCCACCGATCCTCCCACCAAGTACTATGGCTCCTTGATTTTTAGCTTAATTACTGTCACCACTATCCAAGACTTAGCAGTCATGTGAAACTTCTCAGTTCCCTGAAACTTCCATGTCTAGGCAGTCAACAGGATGGAATAGTTTTAGCTCTTAAATATATTTTTCAAATTTGTGTCTTCAGCCCCATCCCTGATACCAGCATCTTCTTACAGTCCCTTATGCTGTCTTTCCTGGAGCCTTGCAATGTGTAGTCTCCTGTCTTCTGTCTTACTTTCCTTAAATCTGGTCTTCTACAAAGTAAAGAGATTTTGACAAAACCCAATTGTTTAACTTTCTTGTTTAAACATTTTTAGTGGCTCCTCATCCTTTACAGATCAGAGTGCAAAGTTCTTAATGTCGTCAAATCCCTGTGCACCTGTCTCACTTTCTCTGGTTGCTTCCTGTCTTTATCTCTCACCAGTTCTTGGTCACAACATTGTATTCTAATGTTAACTACTTTTAGCTCCTCATTCCCTTCCTACAGATTATGTCTCTGGCTACATTTATTTTGTTCCCCTTTTCTCAAACTTCCTTCCTACCTTTCTTTGTCTTAATAGCTCTTACTTATCTTTATATATTCTTGTCACATGATACCTCCTCTGGGAAGCTTTCCCTTGGTTCTATTACACACTTCTTTTCTCTCAGTCTCACAGCACTGTGTTGACTTCCAACTTAGAACTTCGTATATTTGAACGAAATGATATATGCACCTGTCCCTTCTAATGGGCTCCAGCTCTTTGAGAGGAGGGATCATGTCTATTCATTTTTCTCAGCACAGCCTTGTGCATAATAAGTGTTCACTAAGTTGTTGAATTGAGTTTGAGATTTTTGAGGCTCAGAGTCCTTGAGGGTACTCTGTAAAGTCTACTCCAATTCTAAGAAAAACAAACTATGGTTTTAGTTGGAACCAGCTTCCTGGAAGAGAGAAGACTTGAGTTGTCTTGTGAAGAGATGGGTGTGTGGGGTTTGGACTGATCAAGAAAAGTGAGGGATATAATCAGACAGAATTGATGAGCAAAGGTGAGAAGTCTTATGTGAGGGACAGTGCAGAAACCACGCTAAGCAAACATTGTGTTTCCAGTGTGGAGTAGTGGGGGATGAGTTAGGATAGGTAGAATCAACTTATTACAAACTTCTAATGAGGGGCTGGTGGATTTCAGGCTTATTTCCATAGGCAGAAGGAAGCACTTGAGATTCTTGAACAGAGAAAAAACATGTTCAGAACCATACTACAGGAAGGATAACCCATCACAAGATACACAAGTTGAAGTGGGAAACACATGGGAATCAGCGAGACCACTAGGAAATTATGTTCAACAGGTGCCAGATGATGAGTGCTCGGACCAAAATGGTAGCAATCTGAAAAAAAAGGGGAATTAATTTTTGAGCCATTAGAGGAAAAATTAAGAGATTGATTACTTGTGGTACACAGAGAGCAAAGAATTATGATATTCTTAGATAAAAGAGCAGAAAGTTGGGGATACAATTAACCAAAAAGAGAGAGAGAGAGAGAAATAGGAAAGGAAGGATGGTTTGTGGGGCAACTGGTGACTGCTTTGAAATCTTTGAATGTGAGATCTTGAAACTTCACAATACTTCTATTTACAAGGTGTGCTTAAGAGGTACTATGTAAATTTGAGTGACTGAATGAACAAATGAAATCTTAAAGCCTTCATCAGGTGTATGAAATCGTATTACTGACTCATAGGGCAGACTGAGTCAGGGGCGGTGGTATAGATGAAGGAATTATGTTTGAGCTTAAAGTTGTGAAAAACACTGGAGTATGTGAACTTCTGAAGGAAGAGGTGTGGGGAGAGAAAGGGAGAGGGCCCAGGTGTGAGCCTTGGGAGACTTCTATATTTGAAGAGCCAATGAAAGCCAGTGAGTGTGTAAGGTCAGCCAGATACAGACTTGCTGCTCTGAGCCTAAACAGACTATACAACTCATTTGCATGCCTCTTAAATAGGCCACAGTTGTCTGAACCAACCAGAAGGCAAGTTTCCAAAAGTGACAAGTCTTTCTTACCATATATGGCATATAAATAGCAAGAATATTGGAAAGCTTTTATTGGTCAGTTAGAGAAAAATGAATATTCCAGTAGAAAAATGAACAGGTGGCATAAGGAAATTTCTTAAACAAATAGAAAAATTTAAGAAACATGCAAGAGTGTTTGACTGCATTGGAAGTAAAAGATAAATTAAAATAACATGTTAGGACTTTGCTGCTTAGCAAAATCTCCAGAGTTGGCAGTGGTATGGGAAACAGGCACTTGGTAGAAAAATAAACTTACACAAACCTCTGGATGATGATTTGGTGCTCATATTTGACCCAGTGATTTGGCTCAGTGTGTCCTTGAAACCTAGAAAATAATTGCTTGGCATAAAAATATAAATGTAAAAGTGTTCATTTCAGCTTTTCTTATTAGTTATACAGGCATACCGTGAACTCTTCCTGGCTGATCTTAATAGTTATTAAAATCATTATATGCATTCATCATTTTTAACTTTTATCCTGAGTATCTTATATCGCAGTTCTCATAATTCTAAATCATCTCACCTGTTATGCTCTTACACATCGATTGCTGCCATCTGCAGATTAGTTTATGGCATTTAGCTCTCCTCATTTACAGTTGCACTTCCCAACCATCAAAATTCCCTGTCAGCTTCAGATTTGCTGAGTGTCATTTTGCTGTGGTACCTGGTCTGTCCTTGATGGATCATGAAACTATCTTTTACATTTCATCAGAGTGTCTTACTCTCCAAATGATTACACACAAGTCAATCATTTTTTTGTTTGTTTTGTTTTGTTTTTTTTAAAGATCTTATTTATTTATTTCACAGAGGGAGAGAGATCACAAGGAGGCAGAGAGGCAGGCAGAGGGGGGGGGGAAGCAGGCTTCCCGCCGAGCAGGGAGCCTGATGCGGGCCTCGATCCCAGGACCCTGAGATCATGACCTGAGCCGAAAGCAGAGGCTTTAACCCACTGAGCCACCCAGGCGCCCTCATTTTTCGTTTTCTGAGAGAGAGGGCACATGGGCAAATGTAAGAGCAAGTGTGGGGGGAGGGGGAGGGGGAGGGGGAGAAGCTCAAGCAGACTCCATGCCCAGTGTGGAGCCTGAGGTGGAGTTCAGTCTCATGACCCTGAGATCATGACCTGAACTAGAGTTTTTTATGGCCACAGCCACTTCCTGGGATCGTCCCAAGAGAAATATACCCATAGAGGTTCAGGAAAGGCAAAGCACATTCTGTATCTCTGCAAAACTCTTGGCACAAACTACAATAGCATTACTTTTTGAGTTAATCAGATACCTCTTTGCCTAAGCCTCCACCAAAGTGAACTCTGCTGCCCTAGTCCTATCCATCCTTGTCTTCTGTACCACTCCAATCTCAAGACTGGGAGAAACACATCCAAGGAACGGCAAGGTAGGGAATGTCTTCTTAGGATCTAGCATATCCAGTGAGCACATGTTTTTATTCTTGTTTCCAGTTTCTGTGCAGACGACTCCCAGTCCCTGTGAAGAAACTGCCAAAGTGTATTTTTTATACATATCACAATTTCTGCTTTAAGTCAGGTTATAAATATCTGCTCAATATGTGGTGAAAATCTCTTCCACTATTGTCACTTGGTGGAGATCACACTTGTTCTGTTTATGCACATTATTCTTAGACATTGTTGTTGAATGATCATCCCAATAACTACCATTTTTTGAGTTCCCAACGTGTCTTTGTACTATGAATTGTTATATATTTTGCATACATGTGTTTTTCCCTAATTGTTGAAATAAACCTGGAAAGTGAGGATTTTGTGTTGAGGTCAGGTTCAACTAACCTGTAGTAAAATTTCCCCCCAGATTTCAGTGGTTTGACAAAAAAAAATTGCTACCCAGTCATGGAAAGACCACTGCTCATGGGGAAGGATTCTCCATCTTAGGAGGCCATCATCTTGATTTGTGCCTAGGTCTTAATCTATAAACATGACTGAGTGATGACGTAGAAAGGTCATTGTTAATTGAAAGAAAAGTTTATTGCTATTTATAGTTCCTCTAGAAGCAAGAGGCTGGCGTACCACGTCAGGCCACATGGAGAAGGGCCATAGTTGGGTTGGGAGGCAGAAGCAGGAGCAAGGGGAGAGCATAGGCCCAGAGCCATTACTGTGTTTTCTGTGGGGAAGTAAGGCAGGACAAGAGAAAGGCTACTGTGAATAATGCTGGTGGGTTCTGGGCTAGAAGGGTGTTGTCTCTAGTTTTTCTCTGGTAATGGACCCTGGATGACTTAGGTCAGGGGACATACTGGCTTGGTATGTGAGAGTTAGATACAGAAGGTAGTTGGAGTATGAACTTGGGATTGGTTGGAAGGTTTTTAATATGATTTTCATGTACTAAGGAAAGTTGAATTCCAGAGGGAATGTAAACAACTTTGGCAATTAGTTTGTCTGGATTAGTCTGATCAGTAGATGAAACAAAGACAAATATGGAATCGAAGGAAACAACACATCTCAACAGATGGCCTGAGTTTAGCATACCAGAAGGAGAGAAAGGTCTAAAGGGAATATTTTTGAAGGTCAGGGTCTCCCTGTTCACAGTCCAGTTCTAATGGCTCCAAGCTCCCTGCTTGGAAGGCTGACATGGACAGTCTTTCTGTTGAGTAGGAAGAGGAGAAGACTAGATTTGAATATATATATTATCCCTGCCATACTAGAATCACCCCCAGTTTACAAAGGAGTTAACTGAGGTTCTGGTGGATCGCGAGTATCCAGAGTGATCAGCTTACAAATAGGAAAACCAGGGCTCGAATTCGGGGATTCTGAACTCATCTTTCCCTGGATCACACAATCTCTGAACCGAATGTAGTGATAATCCTGGCCATGAGGGAACAGGCCGGTGGTTCATATTTTACATGATTATAATTGAGAGGGTACTGGGGTTATGATTATTGTGACAGTCATAACATAATTGAACTAAGAGTTTAGGAACCAGCTGAATCTTATTCTGCCATCCAGTGCATTTACTGCAAAAGAAAGTGCCTGACTTTTCAGTTGTCTTAATCAAATTTTGAAGATCAACAGCCAGGGGGATTAAATCAGCCTGGTAAAGAACAGCAAAGGCCCTTAACTTTTCTCTGAAGAGAGATAAAGGTATCTCTATCACTAGCAGGTACTTTCTGGTGAAGTAGACTGCTGAGAGTCTGGCCCACCATCCCCAAGGTTCCCACACCACATTCTTCCAGTGCTACCTTGATAACACAGCTAGAGAGTCATCTTCGACATTGTTGATGGTGAGGTCAGGGAGGGTACAGTCCAACACAGGAGTCCAGAAAGCCCCAGTTTTCACCAGAGTGAGTTCCTGGAAACTATGTCATAAGGCAGACAGAAAGCATATGAAGTGGATTACATTTTGCCAAATAAACAACACTACACATCAAGTGAAGGTTGTCCTACTGATCAAGCATTAAATACCAGTTAAGTTCACACATACGATTGGATGATTTCTGGAAACAGGGATATATGAATCTCTATTATAATTTAAAAATAGTAATGTCACATTCTAGATTTCATAAAATGAACTTAAATTAGAGGTCCCATTGAATCTGAAGAGAATTGCAAGAGTATAAAGTGTGTAACACATAAATTATATTTCTACTGATTTGTAATATTTGATCCAAAACAGTCTGCTAGTTTTAACAATTAGTAATTTTATTTCAATTTTATAATGTAAAGTTTCACTGAGATTATCTAGAGGACTCAAGTCTCTTTAAGAATCTAAGGAAATGTGAGATAAAATTTTATATGTACGTATTTTGCCTTCTATAAATATTAAGTATATATTTTCAGAATCGTTCCATGGATTTATTGAATAGGAAAGATGTACTAGGGAAATGTGGGCCAGTCCACACCAGGGAAATGGTAAGGACTGGCCCTGTACTTAAAGCCAGTCCAACAAATACTGACAAATTTCTCCCTTAGGTTTGGCAAGAGTTTATTTCAGACATTTGTTGTTTCAATTAGTGTGTCTCATTTCTTAAATAAATCATAACAGATGCCCTGCTAACT
The DNA here is from genome assembly GCA_002007465.1 of Ailurus styani. Taxonomy (NCBI): domain Eukaryota; kingdom Metazoa; phylum Chordata; class Mammalia; order Carnivora; family Ailuridae; genus Ailurus; species Ailurus styani. The sequence continues at coordinate 138,012 of LNAC01001551.1, forward strand.
AAAATATTTCCATGTTGAAATCTCATCTACTGGGGCACCTGGGTGCCTCAGACTGATAAGTGTCTGCCTTCGGCTCAGGTCATGATCTCAGGGTCCTGGGATTGAGCCCTACATCGGGCTCCCATTTCTGCCGGGACCCTGCTTCTCCCTTTCTCTCTGCCTGCTGCTCCCCCTGCTAGAACTCTCTCTGTCAAACAAAAACAAAAACAAAAACAAAAACAAACAAACAAAAAAAAACCCAACAACAACAACAAACAAAATTTTTAAAAATTAAAATAAAATAAAACAATAATAAAACAAAATCTCATCTACCAATGACCTAGCAGTTCCACTCCTAGATATTAATGCAAGAGAAATGAGAGCTTACATCTTTGCAAGAATGTGTTCTTGAATGTTCATGTTAACATTATTAATAGAGGTCAACAGGTAGAAAAAACTCAAATGTCTAGCAGCTGTTAAATTGATAGCAAAATGTGCTGTATCCACACAACGGAAAGTTATTTGACCATAAAAAGGAATGCAGTACTGATACATGCTATAATGTGAGCAAACCTTGAAGACATTATGCTAAGTGAAAGAAACCAGACACAAAGGACTGCATATTAAATGATTCCACTGAGGTGAAAAATTCACAATGGGAAAATCTATAGAGACAGAAAGTAGATTAGTGGTTGCCAGGGGCTGAGGACTGGTGTAGAAATGCAGGTGATGGCTAAGGGATGTGGAGTTGCTTTCTGGGGTGATGAAAATGTTCTAAAAGTTATTGGAGTGATGGTTGCACAAATGGTGAGTTCTGCATTATACATTTTTAATGAGTGAATTGTATGATATGTGCATTATATCTCAGTAAAAACAATAGCAAAACACTCCATCTGCCAGACAATTCACCACCCAAGAAGTGGTACAAAAATCCTTTTAAATATTATATATTCTGATTTTAGGATCAAAAATATGGCTTTTGTAAAAACATTTTTGGCACTCTGATTTGGGAGAGGCAAAATAGATGATACAGTCCTAACTCACATAGATTTTAAAATATTGTTGAGGAGGTAAGTCTTACATCAATGAACACTTAGGGAAATCCTGCTGGTTATCATCTTTATGACTTGGGGGGTATCTGTTTTTGTTAGGTCAGAATTTTTTCTCTTCCCTGTGATGTCCTTTTTGATACATTCATTCCACAAACATTTATAAGTGCCCGCTACATTCAGGATACTATGCTTATCCAGGAGGACCACTCTTTCATCTTCTGTCTCTTCTCAAAATGCCATGATCCAGCAGGATGAAGATTAGGAGTGCTGAGACTACCACCTTCGGAGGCATTGTGGATGCTGGAAAGTGATCTGTCATGAGGCTCTGGGGGACCCTGACACCGTTGAGCACAACTGTTCATTGGCTCTGTTGTCCTGAGCAAGCCATTTATCTTTAAGCTATAGTTTGCTTTTTCTGTAAAATGAGGAGGCTGGATTCTCTCAGGTTCTTTCCAACTCCGTATCCTAGATACGCTGCAGAGGATGTTAATCTAGGTCATTTTAGAAAGCGTTTTCCCCTTTGTGCTGCTTTTAAGGAAAGAAAATGAATACATTTTGAAAGAGAAACGCATTTTATAGTTTGTTTCAAAAAAATGTACATTTGCGAGGGTGATATGAAACCCTAAAGTTTTATGGTCTGAGTTATTACCTCACCTCTTACGTATGTGTGTAGCACATCACCCATGTAGCCAAAAAGTGCAACTTCTCTCTACTCCCAGAAGGTGTTAGGATTGTATCCTTTGCCTATTGTACTACATTTATTTACAATTTTAGGAAGAAGAACATTAATAATGAAACTTAAATTATCACCCATAATGTTACTGGTTTCCATTTACTCCATTATTGAAGACTCATTCATTTATCTCTTGCCATCTGTTGGCATTTGATCAAAAACCAAAAGATGCAAAAATGAGTCATGGCTTCGTGAGTCTTACTCTCTGTGTGTACCCTTTACCTTTATGGCTGTGAGTGAGAAAGAAGGTGTGTCATACCCAAACCCACTGATAGCCAGTAACAGAGGAAATGTAAGCGAACTCTACAAAGCCCAAGGCAAGAATAGGTGTTTGTTGTGGTGACGAGCCTGGAAAATGAAAGTTTGGTGTTGTTTTTCTCTGATAATTATTTTGATCCTCCATTTTTATACTCCTTATAGAATTTTGTATGGTACACATTCTCTGAGATAATGAGTATTCCAGGTGGGGTACTTTTGTGAGTGTTGAATTCTGGAGCCATTTGGACAAAAACATGATTATGAGCTAAATGTTTGCATCCTTCAAATTTTGTATGGTGAAGTTATAAACCCCAATGTGATGGCATTTGGAGGTGGGTCTTTGGGAAATAATTAGGTGAGGGCAGGATCCTCATGCTGGAATTGGTGCCCTGATAAGAAGAAGAAGAGAGATCTCGCTCTCCACGTACATGCACGGAAAAAAGGCCACATGAGCACACAGCGAGAAGCTTGCAACGCAGGAAGAGGGCCTTCACCAAGAACTCAATCTGCTGGGACCTTGATCTTTGATTTCCCAACCTCCAGAACTGCAAGAAATTAGTGTCTGTAGCTTAAATCACCCAGTTTACGGTATTTTGTTAGAGCAGCTCCTTGAGATTGTGTTTGCTCATTGTGGATCAGCAACTTTGACATCTCCAGTTCCCCAGAATATAGATTCAACAGCGAACAATATTACTTTCTGCCTCTGGGACTGGTATAACCATATGAACTCTCTCCTCACCATAGACTTGCTGAAATAATCTGCTAAAAGTAGTGCTAAGATAGGCAGCTTGTATTGAATGGAACACACTGGTTACAAAGGGGAAATCATGGAGCCTCCTGTAAGGGTGGCTCCAACCTTGAACAAGCAATAAGACTTTTCTTTTGGAGCCAGGACCTGATAGCTCTTGTAGGTGGGGAGCTGTCCCACAGCACTTGTGAATACTATTATGAAAGCCTTTTTAAAATCTTGTATCATAGCTACCCAAATTTGGGAGGAAAACTAGCAGTCATGTAGTGTCATCCTTTGCTGTAGATGAAGGGGCCCCAGAAGCTTAAGGTATTTCTCCAGGGTCCCACAAGCCATTAACAGAGTTAGGTTCAGCACCTTGATCTCAGGAAGCTCACTCTGGTGTTTTATTTTTTTTCCCAGAGGATTATTTACAATAGATCAGATACTAGTTCCTCATATATATGGTGTATGTTTTTATTTAAGAATTTGAAATACCAATTTATCGTATTTCTATGTGAATATGTGGTATCTCAAGAAAATGAATATTGGACAGTACATATTCATTACTTGTACAGTTCTTTCTTTTTTTAAAGGAAATGTCTTTTTATTTTTTCTATTGTGATAAGGACACTTAACTTGAGGTCTACCCTTTTACATTCTTAAGCACGCAGTAGTTTTGTTAACTGTAGGATCCCTTTATCCGGTAGGACTGAGACTTTTTCCCTGTTGAACTGCAGTTCTCCGTTTCTCTCTCCCTCTGCACCTGGCAACCACCATCCTACTCTCTCTGTTTCTGTGAGTGTTGTAGATATGGCACGCATGTGGAGTCAGGAAGTATTTGTCTTTTTGGGACTGACTTATTTCACGTAACACAATGTCCTTCAGTTTCATCCATGTTGTTGTCTACAGCAACATTTCCTTCTTTTTAAAAGGCTGATGAATATTCGACTGTATGTGTACACCACACTTTCTTTCTTCATTCATTTGTTCGTGTACCTTATGTTTTTAATTTTCAAGTAAATTTCCCATATAGAACAAGAAACTGGGGTTTTTTATTCCTTATTTTCCCTGTCATAATGGGGAACACAGTGTGCTGCACATGATTGTTACCGGATGTTTATTCACTGTTTTACTCTGTAAAACATAGGAAAGGTATTAACTATCCCTACTCAACCAGTTTTGAAGTTAAGGCAGAGACCTGTCTGGGTTTACCAACGATCTGCCTCAGGAGTCCTAACTGAAGACTGGAGATGATAGTCTTCCTGCCTCAGAGAACCATTGCATCAAATTAAAAATGGTCACAAGGTCTTTGTCATTTCTCCCATCAAGACCCGGCATTTATTTCTCCTCCCCTTGATCTGGGCAGGGCTGTGGTGACTGCTTTGATCCATACAGTAAACTGGAAGTCAGCTCTGGGCCTCGCTTTTAAGACTGGCACCTCCTTCCTTAATCTCTCAGAGCCCTGAGCTTTCGTGTGGAAAGTTGAACTACCCTGTGGAAACACGCAAAGGCAGAACCTAGCCTTCCAGCAGTCACTGCAGAGACACCAGGCATGTGAGCAAGCCTTTCTTAGCTCCTCTGACAAAAAGTTCACCAGTTGAATAGTGCCAAGCCTCTGCCCAATCTCTTGACTATATGACTGTGAGATATAACCAAATGCTTTTTGTTTTAAGCCACTAAGTTTGGATAATTAATTATGCTCAATAGATAACTGAGTAGTTGTTACCAGAAGTCATTGAGTTTACACCTAAGAAGCATGTAGAGCAAGGCCAGATTAATAAGTGGGAGCCCCTCATCCCTCTCCCTGACCTCTCCTCCTTCCTCCTCTTCTTCCTGTTATGATTTTCTATAGCTTCTAAAATAACGCAGTGGGCGCCTGGGTGGCTCAGTGGGTTAAAGCCTCTGCTTTCAGCTCAGGTCATGATCTCAGGGTCCTGGGATCGAGGCCCGCATCGGGCTCCCTGCTCAGCAGGGAGCCTGCTTCCCCCTCTCTCTGTCTGCCTGCCTCTCTGCCTCCTTGTGGTCTCTCTCCCTCTGTGAAATAAATAAATAAAATCTTTAAAAAAATAAAAAAATAAAATAACGCAGTGACTGAGCAAGTCCCAAAGTTCTAGATCTCCAACATTCATTTGACCTTTGTGTCCCATGACACTATGCAACATGTTCTGGAAGGAATCAGTGACATTGCTTATTTCCTACCTTTTCACTTTCTTTATGTTATGTTATAACCTGAGGTACCCATGAGCCACTTGGGCACATGAGATTTCAATTTGGCAAATTTATAAATTTCTGCTCCCCATTCATTCGTTCATTCATTCAAGACATATTTATTGGGCATTGACTCTGTACCAAGATCTGTGTTAGTTGCTGGAAAAGCAGGAATGAATAAGGGTCGCCAGCATCCTGTTCTCAAGGTGCTTATAGTTTACTGAGGGCAATTTATTAATAAGTGAACAGATAAAAATATTTCAGAGAAAAGTGCCATGGAGGGAATAAATGAGGTGCTCTGGGAGGGAAAAGCAGAGGACAGCTTTTTGGATCCACCAACACTGAGATACAGCAGTAGGCTGAAGCCTGGAAGGATGAAAGGAACCTGAGATGTGGAGAGTCTGGGGAATATTATTCCAGGCAGAGAGGAGCAGGTGCAAAGTCCCTGCGGATGGAACGATCTGGAATGGAGAGGAAGCCCGAAGCCTCCTGTGAGATGAGGAGGGAGAGCTGGGTGGAGGCTGGATCATGCTGGGCTTTGTGTACTCAATCTCGGCAGGAAGTTTGGGTTTCACTGTAGGTGAGGTGGGAGATGCTGAAAGTTTCAGCAAGGGGTGGCATACGCTGATCAATACTTTAGAGAGATCACCCAGGATGACGTAGGGAGAATGTCCTCACAAGGGGGAAAAAGTGGAAGCAAGAAGAGCATTTAGGAAGCCATTAGAAAGAAGTCCAAGCAGAAAGTGAGGTGGCTTCATCTAGAGCAAAGGAGTGGATTTGAAGAGAGAGGGCTCCGAGCGATGGGGCAGGATGTCCTAGAGATGGAGATGCAGGTCCTGGAATCAGTCTACCGGGCCCATCCCCCCTGTTTTAACACTTACAATAATGGGACCTTTACAACGTGACTTCATTGTCCTCAGTTTCTCTCTGTAAGATTAGACTAATGATATTTGCCTATAGAGAAATTGTAAGGACTAAATAGCCTTAATACTTATAAGGCACTTTATTTTTTTTTTAAGATTTATTTGTTTATTTGAGAGAGAGAGAGAGCAAGAGCAGGAGGGACACACAAAGAGGAAGAGAGAATCTCAGTGCTTGACTCTGTGCTGCCGAGGGCGGAGCCCTACGTGGGGCCCATCTCAGGTCGCCAAGACCAGGACCTGAGCTGAAACCAGGAGTCACATGCCCGACATTCCTGGCACATAGGAAACCCTCAGTAAACGTTCTCTATTAAATTTTCTAGGTGACAACTGTAGGACTTGCTCTTGAATTGGATTTATGGGGTGAAGGAAAGAGATGAAGCAAAGTCTATGCCTTCCTTCAGAGGGACTCTGTAATTCCCAAGCTGAAATAATTTTCCATCTCAGTGCAATATCCTCATACTGTGAGTTTTTTGGTATGACATGATCTTATCTTACACCCAGCCTTATAGTTTATTTTATGTGTAACTGATAATTTTTTGTAAGCTTCCTGAAGATTGGAACCGTGTCTAATTTACAGGGTCTAAGACAGCAATTTCCAGGTAGGACAGTAGAGGGGAGGGCCAATGAAAATCGTATGGGGGTTTCCTACCAATTACAGTCTCCCCCTGCCCCCCAACTGCCCCAAAGATTCTGTAACAGTCACCAAAATGAGCCATTATTGCTGATGGGAACACCTTTTATCCCTGAGGTGTTTTGGGACAGGAAAAGTGTTGGGAATCCCAGGTGCTGAATAGTAATATTGCACATATCTTGCATGGAGAATGGCTGTGTTCTCTATGGTATTTCGAAATTATAAATATAGAATTATCTATATGAAATGATAATGTTAACTGTGATAATACTTGGAAATAATGAAGAATGATATCAAATAAGAAACCTAGTATAAAATAATATGTGTGTGACTACAATTATGTAAAATAGTAAGGATCAGAAGACAGAACTAAATAATTATCTTTTGGTTAAAGTTTTATTGGCTGGTTTTCCTACAAAGTTAATTAAAAATGAATCTCAGGGAGCACCTGGGTGGCTCAGTCGGTTAAGCATCTGCCTTCGGCTCAGGTCATGATCCCAGGGTCCTGGGGTGGAGTCCTGTATTGGGCTCCCTGCTCAGCAGGGAGTCTGCTTCTCCCTCTGCTCCTCCACCCTGCTTGTGTGCTCTCTCTCTCTCACTCAAATAAATAAAATCTTTTAAAAAATGAATCTCAGTATTCCTCAGTGCCTTCTGTATGGCATTAACATTTCAGATGCCTTGAGAAAACAGGATTCCTTTATCAAATAAGTTTGTGAATAGCCTCAGTGGAGATTTCCTTCCCAGGACTACGGAGAACATAAAATTCTGTGAGAAATACAGTTTTTCACTTTGTATTTTTCAGTTTTCTTCCGACTAACTTAACTTCCAAAGCCTTTTCCCCAAGGAACAGCTATTAGCATTTCCCAGAGCTTTTCCCTGCAGAGCAATCTCAGAAAAACCCAGGTCCCAGGCCACCTCACTTCCCCAAGTGCAGATTGGGGCTCACACCAGGAGCCACTCCCCCAGTCACAGGACAGGGAGCCTTGTATCCTATGTGATCTCTTTATCTTGTCAATTACTTAAGAGGAATTCGGTTTTCATATCTGATGACATTTTAACAGGTAGTTCTGTAAACACTTTTCTGTTTCAAGCTACTCAAATAATATAAAAATCAGACTGGTGAATGCTAGAGGAAGTTTGTCACTTAAACAAACCAACTTGTATTCATTTATCAAAGATTTTATTCATCTATTTGAGAGAGAGCACGAGCAGGGAATCGCAAGGGCAGAGGGAGAAGCAGACTCCCTGCTGAGCAGGGAGACAGATGTTCCCAGGACTCTGGGATCGTGACCTGAGTCCAAGGCAGACACTTCACGAATTGAGTCTCTGGGTGCTCTCTGAGATTCATTTTTAATGGAAGAATTGGTTCTGCCATGAAGACCATCTCCTCTGATTTACTGATTTAAAAAATAACTTTCAATCCAAGTAGACTGAATTTTCTTGGATATTTTAATGGGAAATGTTGACCTATGTCTGGAGGGTGATAGAGGAAGAACGGAAGTGAAGACAGGATATTGGCAAGAAGTCCGGGGAGCGCGGGGGGAGCCATGGAAACTGCGGGTCCTTTCAGCTTTGTCAAATTTGGAAGTTGGTACAAACAGTGATAATTCTGGTTTTATCCCTTTTTATTTATTTTTTCTTGAAATGTATTTGTCAAAATGAGATGAGTAAATCATCAGCTATGACAAACCCTCTGGCTCTTGTTATATGTGGTCTGACTGAATCAATTCATTACTTTTGTCCTACCATACATTTAAAATTTTAATCCAGTAAATATGCAATAGTGCCTCATACTTGTTTTAAATTGTACTTCTTTATTACAAAGGCTGCACCTTTCCACATGTTTTGGCCCTGTGTTTACAAATCTATAAACTACTTACATCATTTTAATTCTTGTTAAATTTGGCTATTTTGATGGCAAGTTAGGAATATACTCAGGAAATAGGAATAAAAACTAAGTATGAACCGCTCACCTTCTTCTTCACTAGGAAGAGAGTCAAGTGCAGTTTGCTGAGCCAGACCAAGGCAGCCTCCCCCTCCCCTGCTCTCCCCTGCCCCTCACTGTAGAGTGGGGGCTCCAGGAAGCAAGGATCATCTGTCAAGTTCATTTCCTCGGTGCTTGGGACATAGTTGGTATTTGCTAAATAGTAATGGGAAGAAGGAGGAAGAGAAGTTGGCAGGAAGGCAGGCAGACAGGCAGGAAGGAAGGGAAGAAGGAAGGGAGGCTGGTTTTGTACTTCTCAGAAATGTCCTAATAATAAACAGCATTATCCCTTAGCTTAGTTATCATTTAGCAACAGAAATATGCTGTAGTTCTCTTTGTCCTACTTCCCTGATCAGGTCACATGAATTCACTGGTCCTATTTTATGAGGTCTGTGAGGAGGCTTTCTGGGTTCCATGGAGTCTTAAATGATGCTGTGATCTGAAAGATACACTCCATGCAGAACTTCAGCCCAAACTCAGCTGGAGATTGCGATCGATGCATAGCTCACAGAGATTTATACAATCTACAGAATGCACACATGCCCATACTTACACGCTCGTTCCTGCCTTGGAGTCTTTCTCAGGATGTTTCCCCTCCTAAAATACCCTCTCTGTTCCTCTCCACTCATCGGCATCCTTCCCACCCTTCCAAGCTCTGCTTAAGTCATATCTGAAGTCATAAAATCATAAAGCTGCTCTCTGTACCTCATCTTTGCTTTCTGCATTCCCCTCCCGCGCTCCTTTGCCATTCCAGGGAGCCCCCTGCAGACCGTGTGCTCCCCTGGTCTGCGCCCTGGGGACTGGGTCCCTGCCGACTTCTGGGGACATTCTCAAACCTGGGACAGGTCCCTGGCTGTCCCCTGGGGCAATCCCCCCTGCCTGAAGCTGACGCGGTTTGAACTCCTACACAACGCTCCTCTTCTGCCCTACTTCTGGATTTTACTGTAACTCGCTTAGCAGCTGAGGTGCTGAAGGTGCAGAAAGGCCCTGTGGCTTTGCTTTTGATAATGTTCAAGTTGTTTCCAAAAATGTTCAGCGTTTCCTGCCCTTGTTGATAGGCTTTTCTTTCTTTCTTTCTTTCTTTCTTTCTTTCTTTCTTTCTTTCTTTCTTTCTTTCTTTCTTCTTTCTTTCTTTCCTCATTTTTTTGTTCTCTCTGTGGTCCTTGCCTCCTAGGCCACCCTCCCCCTATTTTTTGTGACCCATTTTGATCATTCACACCCCATTTCTGTTCCTCAGGGTCTCTCATCAGCACAGGGTCACTTCCCCACCCCATGTCTTCGCCGCCTTTCCCCTCCCCCTCCCCAGTACCCAGACCTCCCCTTCCTTTTGTCATCACCGTCACATTTCCCGGCCCATCCGATTATTTCAGTAACAAGTGACTTCTACTATTTATGTAACAAGCTTCTTAGGGGAAAAGTTTCTAAGCCATCTAGGGAATGTTTTGATATCAGATCTCTGTTCAAATGTGACTTCCGACCCTGGTTGTTTGACCTTTGGTGAATTACTTCAACTGTTTGGAACCTCAGTTTTATCCTCTCTTAAAGAAGGATGATGAGTTCCATGTCCCACAGACTGTAAGGTTCGGTGAGGTGATGTATGGATGGTGCTTGCTGTCACAATAGATAAGATTCCTCTTCCACTTCTACCTGTTACGTTTTCATGAGGAAGCTATTCCATTTCTGCTAGGATTTGTCACCTTCCTCTTAGTTCGTTTATCCAGTAGGTATTTGAGCCCTGAGCACATGGTGGGCACTGAGGTAGCACCGGAAATACAGGAATAAAACGTGCTAAAGGGAGCCAGGGTGGCTCAGTCAGTGAAGCGTCTGCCTTTGGCTCAGGTCATGATCCCAGAGTCTTGGGATGAGTCCCACATTGGGCTCTCTCTCAGCGGGGAGCCTGCTTCTCCCTCTCTCTCTGCCCCTTACCCCTCTCGCTCTCTGGTGCACACACTCTCTCAAGTAAATAAATAAAATCTTAAAAAAAAATGCAGTAGTCAACGTCATTGCCATCGGAGGGTTTATAGTCTAGTGAGAGATTCAAATGAGTAAGTTGGCATCTCATGTTCCATTTTTCTCCCACTCCCTGAGGAAAAGCACAGTGAGAATGTGCTTCCGATGAGTCAGATACTGTGCTTCATGTTCGGGTCCTCAGCATGGGCCCCTTACCTCAGGGAGCTGCAGCTTTAAAACTCCTTTATGTGTCAGATAGAATGAAAATTCAGAAAAGGCCTAACTATTTACAGAGGGGATGGGGGAAGAAGTGGGGTGTTAGCACCTCACTGCTGTGGGTCAGGGAGCTGGAAGACTGTTCTGGAACGAGCCACATAGCTGAAAAGTGACAGTATGAAATTATATGACTCATCCGGGCAGTTAGAGAGCTACATGGGACTTAGTGCTGCTTGTGTGTAAGCAGCATGGGGGGAAACGGTGGGGAATGTGCTGAATGGTCATGAAGGGCCTTGAGTGAATTGTCTGAGAGTTGGCTTGTTTTTTGAAAGTGCGAGAGAGCCAATGAAGCATACACAGAAATACATTTGAGAACAGTAACTGCTGGTTCTGTGAGGGAATGAAAGGGAATAGTTGGGACGCAGAGGGCTCAGCAACTAGGATGCCCTCTGCCTTTAACAAAGGAGGAAAGTAGGGCATGGAGAGGTTAAGGAGCATGGAAAGGTCATAAAGGAGTAGACCTGGCCTGGAGACCTCAGTAGTCTGACTCCAGAACCTACATTCTAGCATGATGTGATTGGCTGTCTAATTCAGTAGGTCCCATCAGCATCTCTATTGAGTTCCCAGGTGATGCAGAAATCATAGTTCAGAATACAGTGGAATCACAGGGCATTGGAGGGCTCAAGAAAGGAAAGCAATATAGGCAGTGAAAACGCCCTGATGCAAAAGTTGTCTGTGACTCAGAGTCAGGACATCTCAATTCCTGTAGTCTTGTAAACTTCTGTAGGACACATGAATCCTAAGGCGGCTGATGGACAAGTTCATCAGGAAATTCCTGAGATAAGTGAGAAAACTATTCCAGGCAGGGAGGGAATGTGAAAGGCCTTGGCTGTGGGAATGTGCTGGGAAGTGAAGGACTTAGAGAAAAGGGTTGGCGTTGGGAATGTGGAAGATAAAACACAACACAGATTCAAGACAGATGCTAGAGGGTCTGGAGAGGCTCTCGAGACCTAAAGCTATTGAGCGATTGAACTTTAGGTCTCATTGCATAGGTAAGCAAAACTTTAATGGAATTGGTCCATTCATTCATTTGAGAGTGGTTAGAAATTATCAGTTGGAGAAAGGAGACATATCAGAGGGAGAATGCAGCCCCCCACCCTCATTGCTTGAACAGAAGACAAGCTCAGAGGACTTTCCTTTGGGCCCTCACGCATAACAGCTCCAGCTGGTGCCCTCCTCCTCCTTCATCTAGATTAACTTCTCAATTTTTTTTTCTAAGCTTTTTTTTTTTAATGTAATTCCTTTGTTAGTCTTCCATTTCAGTTAATTTGTAAGTTGATTTTTCCCCCCATCTCTTGACTCTCTTACCTCATTGGTGGAAAATGGGGCATTTTTAATCTTCATATTTAATATCTCCTCCTTTTATATTTTAAGTCTATTTCATTCCATTGTAGCCTCTAGTTTATTTAAAAGACATACATTTTAATTTTTAAGTTACCTTATTAAGTTTACTTATTAACTACTGTCAAGTTTAATCCTTATCTTGTCACTATTTTTGTTACATTTACTTTTGCAGGTTCAGACTTTATTTTCCAACTCTAACCCTTTTTCTCACTTTAAGTTATAGCCATTTTTGTCAGATTTTTGAGATTCTTATTTCTCTCACTGTTGTCCTCATATTCATTTTCTCTTTTCTGAGTCCTACTATGTGTAGAGCACCTATGATATCCTAGAAATTGTAGTTCACTGACATCTATTGTTCTCTCCTTATATGAGTAAATACAAGCCTGAACAATCAAAGTCTCCTGCCTAAGAGGTGATATTTAAATAGAGGCCTGAATACAGTGATAGAACTAGCCATGTAGGAATTGGGTTTTAAGAACCTTTGATGTAAATTGAATAGCATGTGTCAAGGCCCTGAGGTAACTGCAACAAGACAGTTACTGAGGGTCGAAGATAAGGAGAGTAGTATTTGTAGGGTCTGAGAGGAATGGTGGGATATGTCTTTGTAAGGACTTTGGGACTTTATGAGGTTGAGAAACCATAAGGGGTTCTAAGTTAGGGAAGGGATATGCTCAGATTTACATTTATATGGGGTCACTTTGGTTGATCTTTTGAAAATAGACTAGGGAAAGACAAGGGAAGAAGTAGGCTGTTATAATAACGTGGACAAGATACCAGTGTGCAGCTGGGCCAGAGTGGAGGTGAGAAGTAGCAAGATTCCTGATCCATGTAAAAGTTTGAGAGGACAGAATTTGATGATACATACACCGAATGCATAATATGAGGGAGAAGTTAAAGATGACTAAGATTTTTGGCCCAAGGAACAAGAAAGATACAATTGCTCTATTCCAGATGGGGAAGACAGTGAAAGAAGCAGGCCAGACACACACATGGGCTTCTAGGTTTGATCACAGTGGTTTGCAACACTTGGAGGACATCCAAACTGAGATATCAAATAAGTGACTATAGAGGGAGTCTGGAATTTAGCAATTAATTTCCATTGAAAATAAAAATTTGTATTTGTGGGAGGAGCGGCAAGATGGCGGAGGAGTAGGAGACCGATTATCATCAGGTCCCAGGAA